>JAOXNR010052641.1:0-16005 GCA_028571225.1 Parsonsia alboflavescens | reverse complement strand
TTTATTGTAATTTTATTTGGAATTGCTTATAAATATGAACTTTAGATTATTTTTTTCTATATTATTGGGATATTTATCTTATTGCGATGATATATAAATTATTTAATATATTTATTTATTCGGGATGTAAACTCGATGAGTTTACGATTTGAGTTTACAGGACCCCCAATGAGTTTACTTAAACTCTCGATTTTAAAAACCTTGGTCCTAAACCCTAACATAGCCTAAACAATTCGTGTTAGGGGTGTAAGTACTAAACTATTTTTTATAAAAGTTCAAAAAGGCAAGAAAAATTCAGAAGAAAGGGTTGAAAAATGGCCATTTTTGGTCCTAGCCAACAATCGATCGGTGCCAGTGACACCACTCGTCACTGGACTGATCATTCACTGTCCAAAATTGAAGTTCTCCAGCTTGCTAACTGCAGCCTCTTGCTTGCTTGACTAGATCCAGTCACTACACCAGCGATTGGGCCAGGTGGTTTTCTATCCACCCACCATTTGACCTTCTTTGCTCCTTCCTTCCTAAGCCTTTTGTGGATGATTTCCCTTGTTCCCAAATCCATAATCCTCTCTTGAATTCATTGTTTTGTCCTCTTCAAATCCTTGAATTGAGTACTTGTTCCATATTTTCATATCTTCCATATATTCTTCAAGTTTAATCTTCTCTAACATGGCTTCAAAATCGAATTTCTCTTCCTTAATTTGAACAAATGCCGTCAAGGCTTTCTTCATTCTTGTATTTGAAATACAAGTCCTTGTATACGGTTTCATTATATAGCATTATTGTTCTCTCATACTTGAAGTGCAAGTCCATATAAGCATGTTTTCTTCCATAAACTTTATCTTAAACTCCATGAACTTCATCTTCGATGCAATCATTCTTTGATGACTTCCATTATAGCTCCACAAATTCTAGGGTTGCTACTTGATATCCATGAATTAGAATGAGGGAGAGATTTGTGACAAGCCACCACTATGAAGATAAAAGGTTAAAGACTCTCGCTTAAGGCTCCAAGAGTGTAAATGAGTATCGCAAGGAGTTGGAAAGTGCAATGAGGAGAGTCAACATAAGAGAGAGTGAAGAAGTTAAAATGGCGAGATTTTTTAATGTTTTGAATAGAGATATTGCTGAAAGGATTGAGAGATGACAAAATTCGTGTCTTGAGAAGATGGTGCACAAGGCCAACTACATTGAAAGACTTTTGAAGAAAGACAAGCCAACTTATTAAGAATCTAATGGGAGCTTCATGGATATCAAGGAACAATCCTAACTTTAATCGAATCATCAAGAAAGACAATTATGGAGGAGTTCAATGAAGAGAAGATTCATAGAAGAAATTGTGGTTACAAAGACTTACATTTCAAGTATAGGAGATCATCGAAGCTCTTTAATGAGGACTTAGCAAATGTGTTAGCCAATTTGCACATGCAAGTATACGTATTGTTTACAAGAAATAAAGTGATTAAACAAGAATCATCCCACAGAGAGTTTATCAATAAAAAAAAGTACCAATGACTAACAAACAATTTTCTTTCAAGTCAAATGATGTGATTTCTTTGGAATGGGTTTCATTAAAAACAAACCAACTTGAAAGATTTCACCCAAGACTCACTTAGAGGTTCAAGCTAATACAATGACCTATGATGTTTCTCAATCATCAACCATTGTCTTGAAGTTGGTAGAAAAATCAACACCCTAACCAAAGTGATGAGGAGCCCTAGAGTAGTTTTTCAAGCACCCTAAGAGATTCTCAATAAGAATAAGTGAAATCATCAAAAGGAGGTCAAGATCGCATTAAGAACATAGCTAAGAAAACGGGTATTGTAGTGGATGGCCGCCGATGTACCACCGATTGTTGCATCGATAATTCTTTGGAAATTTTCCAGAAGCTTGAAATTACGTTTCTTTTTTCTTGTTTTTCACTCCACTCTTGGATGCTACATCCCAAGCTTCTTCCACTGGATTCCCTAGGACATTAAGGCCTTGATTCTCATTTAGAACTCCTTGAATCCTCCATAAGTTATACTCCTTCATGACTTGTTCTTTATCAAGTTTAACTTCATTAATTGAAGATGACTTCAAAGTCAAGTTGTTCCTCTTTGTCTTGCATGAACAACACCATTGATATCTTCACCTTGGTTGCCTTAGCTCTTGTAATTGGACTCGTCGGCATTGTTGGAGCTTGATATCAGGGGATCTTATGAGAGCTCACATTATGTTAACTTTTCATCACTGAAAGTGCATAGTGTATGGTCAAGAGAAGAGGTGCCTAAACCTCAAATGCAAGAGGTGAAGGTGACTCATGGAGAATGGGGGAAAGACACTAGCACAACTTCCTAGAAGTGAAGATCCCAAGTGCTTCAAATGCAATGAACATTGACATGGTATTTTGTAATGCACAACATGAGAGAGCTTGGAGCCAAAATTAAGGTACCTCAACTACCAATGAAGTGAAAGGTGAAATGGGTCTTGAAGAAATTGTTGGAAATGAGCAAGTTCAAGAGAGCTCAAGCAAAGTACCGAAAGAAAAATATAATGAGAGTGAAGTTGAGTGGAAAAATGAGGGTGAGCACGAGGAAGAATATGAGATTGAGAGAAAAGAAAAGAATGGAATTGAAAGAAAGGAGATGAGAGAAGAGAAGGAGAGCTTATTTGCAAAAGAAGGAAAGAATGAGAGTGTTTTGGAGAGGTACAAAGATATTTCTATTCCTACTTCTAACATTGACCATTCTTTTTCTAGTGTTTCCTTGTCTGGGTTGCAAGATTTTGAAGGCCTAACCAAGTTGAATGAAGGCAAGGACAACATGGTAATGAATGTTATGTTACACTGGTACACTCTTATCTCTACCCTTGGTGATAGATTGTTGAATTATGAGCATCAAAATATGTTTTCTATGATTAAATATGATTGTGGAAATGCTTATGATGTTCACAAGCAAGATGCCATTGTTGAAATTTTTGAGCATAATGATTCTTTGTTTAGCGACAGCATGTCTTATACTTCTTTGAGTCTTGTGACAGCTTTTATGTATGTTGAAGTTGTTAAGGAGTTATGTGTGCGAGAAAATGATGGTAGATAGTTGCTTGATTATGATTGTAGAAATGAGATTGGAGCATGTGGAGAGAAAATGTATGTCTCTAAGAGCTTTTTGAATAAAATGCTAGATCTTAAGCTTTTTAAGGAATCATTTGTGAATAAGCATGCTTTTGATTATGTGCTTAATGTTTCTAGACAAGTTGATTATGTTGAATTCTATAAGCATATCGATTCTTCGCTAGCAAGAAATACTTTGTTCATGCCTATGTATCCTATGTATGACTTGTTGACCATTGATCTTCTTGGAGATACCTTGGAATTATATTCTTATGACTTGAAATACTTGAATTTCTTGTTGAAGCATGTCTTTGAATCATATATGAGTAGACTTTCAAAATTTGTCTTGGATGATAGCGTTTTGTGGATCTTCAATGCTACAATTCTTGATAAAAATTTATATCTTTGTGGTCTAGTGTGCATACTCATTGTTGATTATAAGTTCTCATTTATCTTGTATGAGATGCACTTCATTGTGATTCATATTGAGTAGATTGCTAGTTGGAGATTGATGATGAAGCATGTCATGTTGAGGAGTTTACTTTAGTTGAAGTTTTGAAGTTTCAAGAGTTATATCATAATATGAATTCTTGGATTCCATATTTTCTTGAGATTCTTAGAGTCAAAGCATGATGAAGTCTTTGAGTTGTTGAGATTCCATATGTTCGTGGTTATATGCTTAGAACTGGTACTTTATGTGTTCTTCGTTATTTAAAGCATGATGAAGTCTTTGAGTTGTTGAATCTTGAGAACCATGAAAAAGATTTTGTGAGATGTGATTGTCCTAGATTCTTGGTTATCTTATTTAGATAGCATGTTTTGGGACTACATATGAAAAAGAAGCCTATGATTGTTGGAGCATTCTTGTTTATATCTTGCAAAAAGATTATTTATGATGAGAAGTTGATCTTCAATGAAATTGAACTTTATGAGGATGAAATCAATGAGTTTGCTATGTGCTTAGTCTCCTTTTGGCATGATTGGTGGAACTACATGATGTTACGGTTTAAGTTTTGTTCCAAGAATAGAGAAATGTTGAGATTTTGGAAATTTTGGAAGTATGCCCTATTTTTAGCAGAGTATAATGATATCCATCTTGATGATTTTATGAATTCTAGCATTTGAGGAGGTTATTTTCTTATTCATTTCATACATATATTGGATGTTTTTGATGGAGGGCATGTATATGCTATGGTAAGGGAGAGTTTCTTGTGTTTATTATGCTTGAATGGGAGATTTGGGAATCAATTATATCATGCCTTATGGAGTGATAGACCTTTGGTTTGTGCTTCAATAGAAAGGCTTTCATTTCTTGGTGCTTAAAACGGATATTTGTGCTTGGCTATATTGCTCTTGTTCATGAGTTCATGGTAGGTGAAAGGAGGATTATTTCAATTAAAGAATGGTCTCAATCTTTTAAGGAACAAAGAGTGGGACATCTTCAGGACATTATCCCAAAGAAGGATGACCAATGCCTAGTTCTTAGGAGCATGGATTCATATTTGTCTTTTAATCCATATTATTGACAATTCTCTTCTCATTCTAGGACTTAAAGATTCAAGGGAAAATCCTATTGAGGTGAGGGGGAATGATGGATATCAAGGAGAAATCCTAGCATTGGTGGAGTTATCATGGAAGCCATCCAAGGAAGAGTGCATTGAAGATGAAGTTCATGGAGTTGGAAATGAAGTTCATAGAGTAAAGTATACTTGCAAGGCCAAGGCAATAAGTGAAGACTTCATGAACAACAAGCTTGATGAGTCGAAGTTTAAGTACAAGAATTTACACTTCACATTTAAGGCATTTGATGAGTTGAAGTGGCTTGAAAAACAAACCGTGAAACACCCACAAGCCAAGAAGAAAGAGCCCAAGAAGGGTAAAGAAAACAAGCAAAAATGGAGCCAAATGGAGTTGGAACAGTGCTTCTCAGATTTGGCTTCCGGTGCCCTATTTGGTGCTGGACAGAAGTGAAGCAGCCGGCTCAGCATTAAAGTGTGCATTTGATGCTGCATTTGGATGTCCAGTTGGTGCCTGATGCCTCCTTTGCCAGAGCAACAATGCCCGGTTTTTAATCTTTTTCATCCATTCCTTTTGTAATTTGAACCTTGTATCATGGGTAGTTAAGTATATACACCCCTAGCATGAATTATTTAGTTCATTTTTTGTTCTTGGAGTATAAATACTCCTTGTCTTGTGTTTTCATCAATAACATACTAACATCTTTTTATTGAAAACAAAAATCTTCTTTGATTAAACTTGTTCTATTTGATTGTTCTTCTTTTAACTCTCGTAGGGTTCTTGGTTTAACTACTCTAGGGCTTTTCATCACTTTGGTTAGGGTGTTAATTTGTCTACGAAGATCAAGACAATGGTTGATAATTGAAAATCGTCATAGATCATTGTAATTAACTTGAACCTCAAAAGTGAGTCTTGGGAAAAATCATTCAAGTTGGTGTGTTTTTAATGAAACCAATTACAAAGGAATCAGATCAGGATGATAGGCCAACACCACCTTATGAATAACTACACAGCTGGCCAAAAGTTGAGAGAATTGTTTATTACAAAAATGAGAACCTTTATGACTTATCATTGCTCTTGGAGTACCAAAACGACTAAAGATGTTCTTCTTTAGAAATCTTAGAACGACATTGACATCATTGGTATCATATGCTTCGGCTTCCACCCATTTAGATATATAATCTACAGTTAAAAGGATGTATTTCTTCCCAAAGGATGATGGGAATGGTCCCATAAAATCAATGCTCCATCCATCAAATAGTTCAATTTCTTGGATGTTGTTGAGAGGCATCTTATTCCTTCTAGAGATATTTCTTGGTCTTTGACATCTGTCACAATGAGAAACAAAGGTATGAGCATCTTTAAATAAAGGCCAATAAAAATTGATTGAAGAACTTTTGTAGTAGTTCTTTCTTCTATTCTCCAAAATGGCCCCCATATGTAGAAGAATAGCAGTGCATCAAGATATTCCCCAGCTCGATTTCTAGTGCTCATTATCTTATGATTTGATCTGCACATTGCTTGAAAAGGAAAGGTTCCTCCCAATAATAAAACTTGGCGTTGTGTAGAAACCTCTTCTTTTGTTGGTAGCTTAAATTTGGAGGGAATTATCTACACACAAGACAATTAGCAATGTCTGCATACCAAGGAGCACTTACCTTAGAAAAATCATCAGGAGTTTCTCATCAGAGAAATATCATTTATCTCTATAGACAAATCCTCTTGTTCATGTTTCTCAAGCCAAGATAAATCGTCAGCCACTTTATTCTCCTCTCCTTTCTTGTCTGTTATTTCAAGATCAAATTTTGGAGCAAAAATATCCATCTTATTAACCTAGGTTTGGCATCTTTCTTTTCAATCAAATATTTGATAGCAGAATGATCAGTGTAACCAACAACTTTAGTTTCTAGCAAATATGATCTGAATTTATCAAAAGCAAATACTACCGCTAGTAATCCTTTTTTTAGTAACATTGCAATTAATTTGAGCTTTATTAAGAGTCTTACTAGCATAGTAAATAGAATGAAAGTTCTTACGTTTAATTTTTCCTATTACAGCTCCCATGGCATAATCACTTGCATCACACATTAATTCAAAGGGAAGATTTCAATCAGGAACAATAATATCTCTTTTCAACTCATTGAAAGCAGTTAAGCAATCTTCATCAAATATGAACTTTACATCCTTTTCTAATAAATTGCAAAGAGGTTTGGCAATCTTTGAGAAATCCTTGATGAACCTCCGATAGAATCCAACATGATATAGAAAACTTCGAACTGTTTTGACATTTGTTGGAGGTGGAAGCTTCTCAATGGTCTCAATCTTTGCTTTTTCAACTGCCAAACCTTTTTCTGAAACTAAGTGTCCAAGAACAATTCCTTCTCTAACCATGAAGTGACATTTTTCCCAATTAAGGAGAAGGTTAGTTTCTTGACACCTATTCAAAACCAAAGCTAAATTTTGCAAACAACGATCAAAAGAATCACCAATAACAGAAAAATCATCCGTAAAGACTTTCATGCAATTTACAATTAAATTAGTAAAAATAGCCATCATGTATCTTTGAAAAAGTGGCAGGAGCATTAAATAGCTGAAAAGGCATTCTAAAAAATGCAAAGGTACCATATGGACATGTAAAAGCAGTCTTTTCTTGATCTTCTAGTGCAATGGCTATCTGATTATAACCTGAACATCGGTTAAGAAAACAATAAAATTATTTTCTTACCAACCTATCCAACATCTCATCAATAAAGGGAAGAGGAAAGTGATCTTTCCAAGTTGCATTATTTAATTTTCTATAATCCATGCAAACTTTCCAACCTATAATAGTTGTAGTAGGAATAAACTCGTTTTTATCATTAACCATACCTCCTTCTTTAGGCACACATTGAACAAGACTTACCCATTCACTATAAGAAATAGGATAAATAATACCTTCATCCAGCCATTTGATGATTTCCTTCTTTACCACCTCCTTCATGATTGGATTGAGTTGACGTTGATTTTCCATCGAAGGCTTTTGATTTTCTACCAACCTAATCTTATGCATACCAAAGGTTGGGCTTATTCCTCGAATGTCAGCAATGGTCCATCCAATAGGTTTCTTGTGTTCCCCCAAAATTCGATGTAATTTCTCTTCTTGCACAATGGTTAGTGAAGATGAGATAGTAACAGGAAGGGTAGAATTCTTACCAAGCTATTCATACTTCAAGTGGGAAGGTAGTGGTTTCAACTCCAACGTTGGTGGCTTTCCAGTAGACGAATTCAAATTCTTTGTACTCCCAAGTTGAAGTCTCAATGATTCAAACTGTAGTTATTTTCTATTCATCTTAGTGGTCGAATCAAGTTTTTTGACAATTTCCTAAAATTCCACATCGTCCCTTTTATTGTTAGCAACTAAAACAGCTTCAAAAGAATCCACAGGGTTCATATTCTCAAAAGATTCACAAATAAACTTATTCAAAGAATTAATATAACAACTTTCAGAGTTATCATGTTGTTTCAAAGAAGCATAGATATTAAAGGCTACCTGTTGATCATTCATCGTCATAGTCAACTCACTTGCTTGAACATCAATTAACGTGCTTCTGATAGCTAAGAAAGGTCTTCCTGAAATTAATGGGACATCTTTATCCTCCTCCATGTCAAGAATGATGAAATCTGCAGGGAGAATAAATTTATCTACCTTGATAAGAACGTCTTCAATCACTCCTCTTAGATATTTCAATGTTCGATCTACCATTTGTAGAGTGAGTGATGCAGAGTTGATTTCTCCCAAACCTATCTTCTTGGCAAAAGACGAAGGCATGAGGTTAATACTAGCACCTATATCACAAAGAGCTTTAATAGAAAATTGAGAACCAATAACAACAAGAATAGTAACACTCCCTGGGTCCTTAAGCTTAGGTGGCAGTGATGGATATCAACGAGCAATCCTAACATTGGTGGAGCTATCATGGAAGTCATCAAAGAATGAGTTCATTGAAGATGAAGTTTATGGAAGAAAAGATGATTACATGGACTTGTACTTCAAGAATGAGAGAACTTTGATGCTAAGCAATGAAGCCTTGTACAAGAACTTGTATTTTAAGTAGATGTATGAAGCTTCAAGAAGGAAGAAAGTCTTGGATCAAATGGCTTAAAGAATGGAAGAACTTGAAGCTTCCTTCGGATCTGTTCTTATAAATGCATGGAGATTTACGTACAAAAATTTACACTTCAAGTTTAAGTCTAATGAAGAGTTGAAGTGGTGGAACACCTAAAATCAAGCTATGACAAGCCACTAAGAAAGAACTAAAGAAGGCCAAGAAAATAAGCCAAAATAGAGCCAAAACGGAAGAGGAACAGTAGAGATCCGACGCTCCATCAAGTGACATGTCCAGTGCCGAACAGACTTGAAGTTGTAAAGGAGTGTTGTCCAAAACCTATTTGGCTAATGATGGTGGTGAAGCCGGTGGAAAATGCTTTCCTGCCAGACGCAACTTGTCCATTTTTGTTCCTTTATTTTTATTTGTCGTGTAATTTGAAGCTTGTATTAAGGGTAGTTAAGTACATACACCCATGCCATGAATTTTTTATGTCATTTTATGTTCTTGGAGTATAAATACTCCTTAGTCTAGTTATTTGACAACAACCTACAAACATATTTTTTTATTGAAATCAAGAATCCTCTTGGATTAAAACTTGTTCTTGTGAGTGTTCTTCGTCTAACTCTCTTAGGATTCTTGGTTTAACTACTTTAGGGCTTTTCATCACTTTGGTTAGGGTGTTGATTTGTCTACCAACATCAAGACGATGGTTGATGATTGAAAAACATCATAGGTCATTGTAACTAACTTGAACCTCAAAGATGAATCTTGGGTAAGATCTTTCAAGTTGATGTGTTTTTAATGAAACCCATTTCAAAGGAATCACATCAGGAAGCTTCCTTTGAATAATTGCACTACATTCCTCCGTGAGTGCCACTATTTCATAATCTCCTAGCCTTCTTTCGGAAATAATGTCCTTCATGAACTTCATATAGCTAGGCAACTGTTCTAGAGCTTCTGCAAAAGGGATGTTAATTGAAAGTTTCTTAAATATTTGTAGAAACTTCTCAAATTACTTGTTTGTCTTTCGTTTTTGAAGCCTTTGAGGGAATGATGGAGGTGGATGTTCAGGATTGAGCTTCTCCTTTGATGATTTTTCAACAATTGGCTCTTTTTGAAATTCTTCCTCAACTTGAAGTTGTCCCTTTTTATCCAAAAATGCATCTTTATCTTTTAAATCCATATCTCCACTTCGAATTATTTTATTTGTCCTCAAAGTAATAGCATTGCAATCAGAAGGAGGTTTAGTATCTGAAGATTGCCTGGAGGTCTGTTTTGCATTGCTTGAACAAGTTCATCCATTTGTTGTTCTAGAGTCTTCAAGCATGATTCGAATGACACATGTATTGATGTTACAAATCCTTCATACTTGCCTGCTTCGCCACTGGTTGTTCTTGTGGTTGTGGCTGCTATCTTTGGAATCCTGGAGCAGCGGCTTGTCTTTGTTGAAAAGAATTGTTAGAATTGTTTCTCCAAGAAATATTATGATGATTTTGCCTACTAGAATTATATGTGTTAGAATAAGGATTATTTTGCCTATTATCCACAAATTAACTCCTTCAGGATTATTAGGACATTGGAGACTATTATGATTATCATAACGGATTTTACAGAAAGCTAAAATATGAGAAGGGTTAGAAGAACCTAAAGGGTTACTTTTTCCTTCTGCCACTTCCTTTCGTAGTTGGTCTGAGTCATAGCATCAACTTTGTGGAAATAAGATTTCAGCATATGAAGAAATAAGATTTAACTCAAATATATTGACTAAGAATCCATTGCAATCCTAGAAAAAATAAGATGGCTCATATGAAGAAATAAGATTTAACTCAAATATATTGACTAAGAATCCATTGCAATCCTAGAAAAAATAAAGAGGTTAATCATCATCATCTCAAAACAATATAGGATAAAAGATTGAAACATAAGGAAAGTAGAAAAAGTACAAAAACTAATTGCAAACTCTTGAATCTTCAATCTTCCTTGACGAACTCCAAGATGACTTCCTTCAAGAAATCTTGCGTTAGGAGAATAAGAATATGAGAGATGAGATAAGATTAGATGATTGAATGTCTTAGAAAACTAACCTATTTATAGATTACTAAGATACTAAAACTAAACTAACTATTACAAAATAAGTATTTTCCTAAATAAAATGGGAAGTATTTTTCCTCTTTGACTTTGTCTTCCAATTTCTTCTAGAATTGAAGCAATTCCAATTCTTCTATTTCCTGACTTTTAATTCCTCCAAGAATCCTCCAAATAGGCTTCTTCTTGAAATTGAGTTCTCCTTTCTTCTTCTTTTCCAATTTCGCCATATTTCATTCCTGTTCCATAAAAATTCCTGCAATCAAAGAAATAAACATGGGAGTAAAAATATTCCACAAATTGGCATAAAATAACTAGAATTATTAATAAATAATTCATTAAAAATCATATAAAACTAGTTATTTCATTGCCTTATCAAAATGATGACCTAAAAGAAGACTTGTTCTATGCCAGGAAGCTCATATATAATGACTTGTATTTCGTATACAAGGTTGGTGTTTCAAGGATTAAGAAGATCTTGGTGGCATTGATTTTTATGCAAAACAAAGAAGAACAACTTATGTTAATGCCAAGATTAGAGAAGTTAAGCTTGTAGATGATTGACAAATTGAAGAGCTCTGTAATGTATTTAAGAATGGAGACATATATGATGGTTTAGAAGGGTTGAATACACGTCCAAGGATGTCTAAGGAATGTTGAAGAAGTGCACAACTTGAAAACAAATCAAAGCAAGCAAACAAGAAAACAAGGCAAGGCAATTCGACCCTCCACCAGATGATCAAGATTAAAGCCCTTTGCAGCCAAAGTTCACGGCCTAGAGGGGGGACAAATTGGCCTTGTTTTGGGTCCCGTCAGTTGCACTGTTCGGCGCCAGACAAGATCGGTTCTAACCGAGCCAATCTTGTTGTTCCTTTGGATTTGTTTGGTTCTTCTTGTCTTTTAGACTTTGTATTAAAGTTATTTGAGTCTTATGAGCTTATGCATGAATTATTAGGTTTATTCAGGTCTTTGGGACTATATATAGTCTCTAATCTTTGTAATTCATTACCAATCAACCTCTTTTACAAACAAATTTCCATAAAACTGTGAGAATCCTTTTGGATTAGACAATTATTTTCTTGAGTATTCTTCTAAGACTCTTCTAGGGTTCTTAGTCTAACTACTTAGGGTTTTCAATACTTGGCTAGGGTGTTGAGTTGAATTGATGAAATTCAATCCATTAGTTAGTGTGGGAAGATAATATGGTCAATGGAAACTAGCTTGAATCTCTTGAATGTGGTCCTTGGGTTTGTTTTCAATGTGGTGTGTGTTCAATTTGTGATGAATGAAGAATTCCCTAATTGGAGATCACATCAGAGCTCAAGTCATATTAGCTCTTCACCAATTATGGTGAAAAGTGTTATGTCAAAGGAAGAGGAATCTAAGCCTAAGGAGCAAGGGATGCTACTCAAGGTGAAGTGAGTCTTCAAGAAATTGCGGTCAAAGGGAAAGTCCAAGGAAACCGAAGTGAAGTTAAGGACAAAACTGAACATGTGACACTTGTTGAATGTGAAGCTCAAATAGTACAAGTGAGACATGATGGAGTAGAGTCCCATGGAAAGAAAGAAGAGGTTCCAAATGCGGGTACTGAAGAAATGGCAAGTGAGGAAATCGAGAAAAAACATGAGGTGAAAAATGAGAGTGAGAATGAGAGAGATAAAGAACAAGAGGGAAAAGTGATTTCTATACCCATTTCTAACATTAACCATTCATTTTCTAGTGATCTTGTGCCTAAATTTTAGGATTTTGAAGGCCTAAGCAAGTTGAAGAAAGGCAAAGATTACAAGATGATGAGTGCAATGTTAAATTGGTACACTCTTATCTCTACACTTGGTGATAGATTATTGAATTTTGAGCATGAAAAGTTAATTTCTGTGACTAAGTATGATTGTGGAAATGCTTATGATGTTTATAAGCACAGTACAATTGTTGAATTTCTTGAGCATAATGATTCCTTGTCAAGACAAAGTGAGTCTTATATTTTTATAAGTCTTGTTAAAGCTTTCATGGGTTTTGAGTTTGTAAAGGGGTCATATGTGAACCAATGTGGTTTTGGAAATGCTTATGGTATATAGGTGCCATTGTTGAATCTTTTAAGCATGATGATTTCTTGGCTAATGGGTGTATATTGTATATTTTTAAGAGCTTTTTGAATGATATGAAGGATCTTATGTGGGTCAATTAGTCATGTTTGAGTGAATATTTGCTTAATGTTGGTAAACAAGTTGATTATTTTGAATTCTATGAGCATTATAATTCTTTGCTTGGAGGAAATACTCTGTTCATGCCTATGAATCCTATGTATGACTTGTTGACCATTGACTTCTTGGAGATAGCTTAGAGTTATATTCTCATGGTTTGAACTACTTGAATTTCTTGTTGAAGCACATCTTTGAATCATATATGAGTAGGCTTTCAAAATTTGTCTTCAATGTTAGAGTTTTGCGGATCTTTGATGTTACAATTCTTGACAACAATTAATGTCTTTGTAGTCTAGTGTGTATACTCATTGTTGATTCTAAGTTCTTGTTTATCTTGTTTGTGATGAATCATATCTTGTTGAGAAGTTTACCTTAGTTGAAATTGTGAAGCTCCATGACTTATATAACAACATGAAAGTATGGATTTTATTTCTTCTTATGATTCTCTGATTCAAAGCTTATGAATCCCATGATTCCATGGTTAGAAGAGCTACTTTATGTTTTATTGATTGTTCCAAGCATGATGAATTATTTGAATTGTTGAATCTTAAGAATCATAAAGTTGTTTTTGCAAGTTGTGATAGTCATAGAATCTTGGATATCTTGTTTAGAAAGCATGTTTTAGGACTACGTATGAAAGAGACACCTATGATTGTTGGAGAGTGCTTGTTCAAATCTTGTGAAAAGGTGTCTTATGATGAGAAATTATTTTTTTTGATGAGGTTGAGGAATTCCATGTTAATGAAATCAATGTATTTGATATGTGCTTAATCTCTATTTAGCCCTTTTGGTGGTATTATATGACTCTATGGTTTCTATTTTGTGCCATCAATAGAGATTTGTTGAGGTTTATGAAATATGCCCTTCTTTTTAGAAGAGCATAATGTTGTCATCTTGATAATTTAATGAGTACTAGCATAGGTAGAGGATATCTTCTTAGTCATTTTACACATGTTCAGAATTTTTCATAAAGGGCATGTATATGTTACGCTAAAGGAATGTTTCTTGAACTTATTGTATTTGAATCCAATGTTTAGAGAACCCTTCTACCAAGATTTATGGGGACATCAACCTTTGGGAGTTACTGTTGAAGCTTTAAATGATAGAATTTTATTTCTTTGCTGCTTTAATCGTAATGTATTCCTTGTCTATGTTGTCTCTTCTAATGAGTTTCTTGTAGTGGAGGAGGACTACATATCAATCAAGGAAAGAACACCATCTTTAATGGAGGGGATGGTAAGGCATTATCAAGTTTTAACTTCTGTGAAGGATAACTTTGTTCAAGCTTTGATGGGTATCAAGGAGCTATCAAGACATTGGAAAACTCATGGAAGCTAGCATATGAAGAACTTAGGAGAATCAATCTATTTGGCTTCAAATGTGGAGGTTTGCAATTCAAAGGCAGCCATACTAAAGATGATGTCCATATAGATGATGAAGATGCTTATGGAAAGAAAGAGATTATGTATAAGAGCTGGTATTTTAAACACAAGAATGAAAGATCAAGATTGAAGAAATAGTGTTGGATAATGTCCAAGAACTTGAAGGACTTATGACTTTTATAGGAGATGATCTTAACAATGATTGGATGCTCTTGTACAACGATAAATACTTCAAGTATAAGAAAGACACATTGAAGATGAAAGTATCATTAGTGATATATGCGAAAGACAAAGAAGAACTACTTGGTTTGGAAGCAATGATGAAGAGATCTACACTTGATCAAGTTCAACCAAGAAAGAAGTAATTCCATGTTTGCAACATTGAATTGTCATTTGAGGAACTTGAAGGTTGGGAAATGTACCTAAAAGACCCTAGTTCCAGTCCACAAAGAGTGCAAATTGAAAGCAAGACAAAGCATGGAACAAAGGGTGAAAGTGGCAACCATTATGGCTGCATAGAGAGAAGCCGACATGTGATCATGAAGCAGTCGGCACCGAATCTGGAAGCAACAAAATGGAGAAAATTCCAGTAGCCATCCAGTGCACCATCGGGCACCGGATGGCCCTTGGACAGCCAACCTTCTGTTTGGACTCAATGCGATCTTGACTCTTTTTAGACAATTCCACTCATTTTTAATGACTTTTCTTTATGTTTTAAGCTAGTTTAGATGGTTAGACAAGTATCTAATCATTCTTAATACTTCTTAGAGTTGAGTCTATAAGTTGTCTCTTTTGTAATAGTTAGACAACCAACTTATTCTACAAATACATTTTAAAACAATTAAGGGAATCCTTTTGGATTAAACACAACTTTTCTTGAGTGTTCATCTAAAGGCTCTTCTAGGGTTCTTAGTGAAGCTCTAGAGATCTTCAATATTTGGCTAGGGTAATTGTGTTGAATTTTGAATTCAATCCATTAGATTATATTGTGGGACATTATGGTCAATGAGTCTAGCTTGAACCTCTTGCATGAAGTCTTGGATTGATCTCAAATTGGGTGTTCTAATTTTTGATTGAAGAAGGAAGGGTTCCTTTCAAATTTGAGATCACATCATCTTTTTGGTATTAGAGCTTAGGATTTTCATGAAGAGGTTTGCTTATCTTTAATTGCTTTCTTGTTTAGTGTATAGATCTTATCTGTTTCTTTGAAACTTTGAGATCTATGACAGTTTTGTGTTTGTTCTTTTACATTCATCCTACTTCTTATCTTGTGATCCATTGTGAATTGTGTAATTGAGTCCAGGACCAAAAATCAAGGCCAATTCAATTAGTTTGGTGATTTTACTTCTTCTACCATCTCTACAAAAAATAGAAAAAAGCGCAAAAAAGAGAGATCAAAGATCTCCAAACCAGAAAATTCTAAAAAAATTCTATCAAAAAATTATAGAAGTTCAAAAATTGAGTTGAGATGCAAATTTTGAAGTTGAATTTTATTGATATGATGATCAACAAGATGGGTAGGGCTTGAGTTGTGATACTATATGGAATTACCTATTTGCCTTGATTCGCACATAATTATGCTAAGTTTTATGATCTTTTTTATGTCAATATCTTATGTAACTTAGCTTAATTATGTT
>JAOXNR010052640.1:2707-16006 GCA_028571225.1 Parsonsia alboflavescens | reverse complement strand
CATATTTCTATGGTACATTTGATCCGGAAGTTTACCTTGCTTGGGAAAGAGAGATAGAACTTGTGTTTGCAAAGCATTAGTAAATCATAAGTTCACATTTTGGCTATGACATTTTTTTTCCAATACATGTAGAAAATTTTAACAGTTCTCTTCGATTTAAAACTATTTTGCCTATCACATATTCTTCAATGTGAAAAAGTTCATGGTCCTGCAATTTCGTACTAGTTAAATAGTTTTGTTACTGTCTGCATAAAATTGGCCACTTTGGCTTTCATTCATTAGCCCCTTCTCATACCAAGTACTATTTTAAAGGCTTGTTTTAGAGTTGTAGCGTCTCCATCGAAAATATTTCACTCGTCCATTGCAAAGAATAACTACCCTCCCTCAACGAGGATGTGGAAGAGAAAAAGAATAGTAAGGATTACTCCTCAACGGTCCACTATTGTGATTTATTTTGCTTGTTGCTTTGATGATTAAAAAGCATATTCATCTTGTGTATACAAGGAAAAAAAAATTTTGTTCCATACTCATCCTATTCACTATTTCATTTTTCATTGCCTTCCAATTATATTCTATTAGCTTTTGCATTATCTATGTCCTTTTGTTTTAGCATATGGTTCCCCAATCAACATACATGTTTTCCCTACCATTACTTTTATCATTGGATAGTTGATTTCCATTGTCATGAAAGAATGAGCTTCATAGTTGAAACTTGAAAGATTTTGATGACCATTATGATGCTTTACTTCATGGCAAAATATATTGATCAATTGCAAAATTCACATGTACGCATTTCATTGGGTTACCTTTAAACCATGTGATGTGCTATTTAAACCCTACATTTAGCTTCAAAATTTCATGCAATTGGAGTGTAGATTGATCAAGGTATGGATAATGTTCTACAAGGAGATTCCGCCCTTTGGTGTAAGCAAAATGTGCAGATTTGGGAGCACTTGTGGGTTTGTCAGTCAAACATTCAAGGACAGTAGTTGGGAGAATGTTCTTACTGAATTGCATTGTCAAACAGGCATCAATTTCAGCATGCAATAGATTAAGGAAAACTTCTAAAGGGAAAAGAAACATTGGAAATTGCAACATGAGATAATGGAAAAATGGACTTGGGTAGGTTGGATAGCTATCACAAACACCATTGAAGCATCACCTGAACAATGGTTACGGATAACAAAGGTACCATATATTTAAATCTTTTTTGTGCTCTAATTTATTGAATGTGTGGAGTTGATGGATTTGCAACCTTTTTTTTGCTATATTCTCAAATTGGTCAACTCAATTTAGATGCCCTCAATATATAAATAATTTTAGTTGAAATGTTTTTATTAGTTCGAGTTTAACCAGATATGATTTGTATAATAGGATCAATTAAAGTGAAAATAGAACACCTAGGTCTTCAAATTTTCAAACGGGTCTCATTTGCATAGTAGCGTCAACATTTATATCTGGCAAAAAATCCACATTTTAAGCTAATGGTGAAACTGGATTGTGTGACGTTTCAGCTCGAAATGGAGTGAAAGTATTTATGTCTTTTTTCGAATACTTAAGACTTGTCTCCTGCCAAACTTGTCTCCTGCATAATGATCCCATGCAATTTAGATGCATGTTCAAGTAGGCTTTGTTCTCAATCGGTGAATACTTGATTTTTCATGTAGGCATCTCTGATAGTGGGTTTTATTGAATCTCAACGCCTAGATACATTTAGTAGAAGTTTAATAGCATTCTTGTATTGATAACTGGTGCCATTATTTTTTAATTCTCTCTCATTAATGTTACCTTCCACTAACAATGGAAACTTGTGATAATATTATTTCAGTGTTTTGGTATGCTTTCCCAACACATATCTCAGTCTCTATTTAATGAATCACTCTTTCTAAATTCATATTCTATTAGACATGTATGGCCATGTTTGTATTTTAGAGAATTTTATTTTTCCACATAATATCTGCTTCAAACATGTCTGTTAAGATGTTGACTAAACTATTTTCTAACTGGAATGCCAAGCGATTATGATACTTAACCATCTGCACAGCTTCAAGTTTATAAAAGTAGGTTGTTTGATTCTTAATATGTTGCAACACAATTATGATATGTCTCGTGCACAAAATTAATAGATAATGAAGATCTTTTTTCATTTTTATTTATTTGACACAGATAAATAAGACCATAAGACATTTCAGACGAAGTGAGTTGAATGTTATGACCTCCTTTACCTAAATTTACTTTCGTAACACTTAAAGGGGAACCTTTGCGAAGGGATCAAACCAACCAGCTTTTCTCTGATGAAGAGAGAGAGAGAGAGGTAGAAAATAAATAAAACAAGGTGTTGCATGATGCCCCAACATCCGACGATGACATTCAAGAAATGTCGGTGGATAACAATAAAGAGATTACAAGCAGGAGTGCTAAGAAACAAAAGTTGGGTGATACTTCATCCATGGGTAAAACAACATCAAGTCGAGCATGCATTGACAGTGAAGGGAAGGCCACAAACAGACCTCCTCCAGGCATCGATTGGAGGGAGTCTAGAGAAGGTATTTACATTACCTTTTGTTTCAATTCTCAGACAGAAGACAAACGTAGGAATTTATTGTCTGTAGTCACCAGCAAAAATTTCGATCTTTGCCTCTACTTCGTCACACGAACATCCACTTCCAACGTACATCTCACGAACAAAAAAAGGAGGAATAAACACGATTGAACTGCTAGATTCAATCGTGAAAATGGTTTTCTCAATTTTTTCAATTTCTCTGAACTCTCAGTTTTTTCTACACAGACACTCTGATGGAAAATTGTCAATCGTTTAGAAAACTAGAATAACTCTTGAAGACTTTGTAAAGAAATCTTCAAGATAATTCTATCCTAACTACCAATAGGATTCAAAATCCAAACTAAGCTAGTTAATAGAAATGATATACAAATAAAAATTTCTAGATTCTACGAACCTGGATAATTACAATTTTACACATAATTAACATTTAATTATGTTTTACATTTATTCCTATTCGTGATTTAGCCTCAACAACTTTAGCTAATTACTTTTGGGTCCCAAACGAGATATTACTCATTAAGCGATACGTTCTGAATGTGTGACCTAATAGGTCCTCGTAAAATTGGCATTTGACATTAACGATATTTAATGTCATATACAATAAGCGGGTCTAGCAACACATTATTGCAATTCGATTAATGAGAATGTCGGTGATAACACAAAACCTTCCGTGATAAAAATAACATGTCTTAATCTCTTTGTCCAGGAAGTCATAATTGAACACGAGTCATGGAACGTGTCATACTCGTAAAGTTCAATATCTCAATTCTCAGCCTTGAGTAGATTAATTAAACCAAATAAGGTAAATATTTCATATCTACTTATTCGAGCCTAGGCATGCATTTCATAATCTCACTCAAGTAAGAATGCTAGACATCTCTCTCTTATTATATAAGAGGGCCAAATCCTATCTTGATCATTAAAGATTCCACGACACAAATTAGGACATACTCAATACATGCCTTTATAGTCCACTCAATTAAGAGTGACGTTTGACAATATCAAAGTATGCAATCTTTCATGCAAGAATCTCTGATGACCTCACGTCAAAACATGAGACAAAATTATCACAATGAAATCACTCATGACACTCATATAACAATCCATGAAGTGATTTCATGGTAGGTCAATCCAATACCCAATACTCTACGTGTACCTATGTGATGATTTGATATCTCATATCCATGACGACTGTCATCAACTAGCACATAATAGTCTCAGTGTGTAATTGATATCCTAATCTCAATAACACTTAACTAGGGATGTTTTAAGAATAGCAATAAACTATTATAAGGACATTACATACTTTATTTAATAAAACGTAAAAATAAAAGTAAATTATATAATGATATAAATAGCATCATGATACAAAGTTATGCCAACTAAGTAAAATCATCATATGTTCTTAGGGCATATCCAACAGATAATGTGAAGTTAGATGGATTCTTGGAAGCTGTCACTTCAGTTAGTCGAACACAAGAAAGGTTGGCTCTTCACGGACTTGAGAAAATTGGATGCACACATTGTGACGACCTATATCCAATTGAAGCTTGTATTGGGGCTCTAGAAAAAATTGAAAGAATTTTCGATGCTCAATTCAATAAAGCATTTCAAGATCAAACATGGAGAACAGCATTCATGACCCTCACAGTTGCCTGAAAGAAGAGTGGGATCATTAACCTATGAAAACTAGGCAAAATGCAGATTTGGGCTATACGATGGATTCTTTAGCTTCCCTTATGCTTTTCCCAACCAGCTTAATGTGTTTTAAATTTTTAAAATATATGTTTTGGGTTCATTGTTTTAATTTCCAATCTTTATGCAAGCACAACTTTTGAAGAATTTGTAATATCTATGGTTAAGGACTTATCTTTGTTATGCTATATGGAGCTATTGCAAATGTATAATGAAAATAAGAAAATGTTTAAAATTAAATTCTAGTGGTACTGCAAATATATAAAAGGATTGATCCTAAATCTGCTTTGGGCTGGAAAATCAATTCTTTTGTTTACACGAACATTTTTTTGATGGTTATTGTATCTTTGTTTGTTGACTTGTTCATGATTGCAACACCATTATGAAACTGAGGACATATTTTTCAGGGACCATTCTGAAAACATGCACATGTCTAATGTAAAAATTGATCTATTTATTAGATGCTTTGCTATTGGACATACTTTTTATCAAAATATGACATATTTATCATCTTATTTACTGAACTTTCCAAGTTGTGTGGTCATTCAATGTCCTTCTTATATCCTTCTATTTGTTTGTTAAAGATATCATTTCACAATTTTTGCACCAAGCTATTCCATTACCTTGTGGGATTCTGTCAATCAATGTGATTGCTACCAATATGCACGATAATGAGTCTTTTGATGAAGAAATTGAGACTACAATGGCTACAATTTACAATGCCTATGTAGCTTTCCTTTTGATAATATAGCCGAAGCTTAATTGGATTGATAGGGAGCCATATTGGACTTCGAAACTATAGGGTCCTGATTGGGTACAAAAATTAATTAATGGACATAGCAAGGATCAAAGACTGTTTCAAATTAAACAAGGACCTTTTCCTCCAATTGAACCAACTACTGCGAGAAGGAAGTTACGTTAAAGAACATCTCAATCTCGAGTTAATGTTGAAGTGTCACTGGGAATCTTCTTACATATAATTGCAAGATCAACTAGGCATGTGGTAGCTATGGAAAAGTTTCAACATAGCACGGAAACCATAAATCGACATTGCAAGAGGATTATTCAGGCTCTAATTAATCTTACACTAGTGTCATATGGCCACAAAATATAGAAAATGTTCACCCAAAGATTCAAAAAAATTGTCGATATTTTCCTTTTTCCAAGGTATTTTCTCAAGAGTCTCATCTCTTTATTACAAGTGAATGTGTTTAATTTAAGTGTGTTGGTTGTCACCAAATATTAATTTAACCTTGTTAATGATGTAATTTTATGCCTACAACATTGAAATATGATGGGGGAGAAGTGCTTGGATTATTTTAATAAACTTTCTTCATGCCTACACACCATATTTTTGGCTAATTGAATAAATGTCAAATGTAATGTAAATGATACTTTGAAAGTATTTGTGCATCTTTAATGTAGAAAGTTGTATCCTTCTAATTCATCATTTTCATATTTGTGTCATAGCTACAGAATGTACTTTAAGTTACTGCCAACATGCCCGTTCATAATTTTTAAAGATTTGAAGTAAAGTTGCGATTTGTCTCATTTTATTACATGAAGAATTCAGTAAAAGTGAAATTTCAAAATATGTTATGATAAAACAGATCGATTTTTGTTTGTCATGTAAAATAATATTTTTACTATGTGGACAACAATATCCTTAATTAAAGGTACAACATTACCATGACAATCAAAATTCTTGTTGTTGTCTCTTGTGATTTGCTTTCTGATAAACTTAACCTATTAAAATCCACTAGTACTTAGTTTAGGATGACGGTAATACATATATTTTAGTGAGAATCTAAAAAGGCCTATTTTTATTTCCTTGAACTTATTGGCTCGATTTCTAGATGAGTAGTCCTACACTTTCTGAAATATTATAACTTAAAATAGAAGTCTTTACATCTCAATTTTAGAAAGACCCAACTAATAGAGGTTTATAATTTTTTGTGAATGATCGAGATAAATGCTATTCTTCAGCTCGAATAGTTGTGAAATGGCGTACCATTTCTGCACACAAGTACTGATTATCTTCTTGAAAATCTATCTTTTGACTTTCTTTTAATATGTTTCTTAATTTTTTTGTGGGCTTATGTATAAGTCTGCATAGAGCATAATTGGTGCTCTTGATGGAAAATCTATTTTAGCATGGGCAAAGGCCAATTGTAGAGAAGCTTATCGGTATAGAAAATCAAATATTGCTGAAAACATTTTGACGGCTTGTGATCGTGACATGCGGTTTGTCTTCGTGCACACTGGATAGGAAGGTAGTGCGAATGATAGTCAAGTTTTCAGAGATGCCTTCAATAATCCTAATGTGAAATTTTCTATTCCACCTAAAGGTACTTTTTCCTCCAAACTCAGTGTATGAACCAAAATAAAAAATTTAAAAAATTTTTTGAGCAAGCTGAATATGAGAATGCATTGATTTGAAGTATTACACATGCTTTGAATGTCCATCTTCTTCTAAAAGGCAGCTTAATGATTTAATTTCTTTTTCTTATTTTTAGGGCATTACTATTTGGTGGACTTGGCTTTCACAAACATGAATTTCTTCTTGGTTCCATATAACATCGACAGTCATCTTTGCATTTGGTAATTAAATGCACATTTAGTGTTTCTAAAAAGATATAGCCACTAACCAAGGGACCAATGTCAAACTTTAAAATGCTCCGTCAAGGACAAATCATCATCACATTGTGTGTGTTGCATAATTTAATTTGGGAATATAACCTGGACAATTCAATCTTTGCGGAGTTTGATAGGTTCAAAGCATTACAAGACGGTGAAGGTGAGGAGATATGTCCAAGGAATCAAATAATATCGATACTTCAAATGAAGATCATGCACAATAGGCTACTTTTCATAATGATCTTGCCTGATAGTCTTTGGGCAAATCACCATTAGTGTCATTTTGAATTTTCGGACCAACTCTAGCCATGTATCAATAGAGACTTCATTAAGATTGTCATCTGTAATAGTCTCGTGATATTGACAATATAATTTCCTCCATTTGTGTGAATCTAACGCCCTAATGAATGTATCTAATATAGTGCCTAAGTAAGACTATTTTCATGTACTCCTCCTAGTGTTGCTTCTAGTTTGGAATTCTTATTATGTGATTTTGAGTTCAATGTGTTGGTATCAATCACTTTTTAAGCTTTTAGGGCTTAATATCAAAACTGGTGCAGTGCCTATAGGGATCTTTTGCAAGGTGTTGCTTATTTATTGTCCAAGGGATTGTTATGTGGAGTACTTGATGAAATTAGACTAATTTTACGGTTTCTATTTGAATGCCCAAAGGTGCATTTAACTGTAGGCCAATTAATTATAAATATTGTAGTATTTTATTTGAAGGAATTGGATAGTGCAGGTAAGCGGGCTAAACAAGATAAGCAATTCAAACATATCTTGACCACCAGCTTATAGAAACCACCTTACCTATAGCATCTGGGCACCTTTGAACCACCCTAGAGTGCTTGTAATCTTGGTAGACATTTTTGGGCTCTATATATGCGAAATGTAATGGTGTGATAGATTCTAAAGGTAGATATGCTCTCAATGGTATGATTTTATCATATCAGAAGTCATTTGGACAATGCGGATATCAGTGAATCTAAAAAGATTTCAAAAGATGCTACTTTACTGAACATATAAAATAACAATTTACAAGACCACGGTTAACAAGTCAGGCTCTAAAAAGAATAGTTTTGTGCTAGAAAAGGCAGTACAAATTCACCTAACCAACATACCACCGAATTTGAAGCTGTATCTAATCAACGTAATGGCTATAGAATGGACCTTTCTTGCAGCTTCAATCCATTTTTCTCAAATCTGCGTAGGTCATTATGCTATTTCAGAATTAAGCTTACATTTTAGCTACGTATGCATATTTTTTGCTCTTATTTCAAAATCTAGGTGGGAATACTTCTGGATATAGATGATCACAAAGCTATATGCGTTACAGGAAGAAGATCATTTTACCATATATCCTATTTCTGTAGGCTAGAAATAAGATTTTTTTGTGATCTCGAGTGTCGGGAAATGCTGTTCCATTATGAATCTGACTAAGCCCCTTCCAACCTCGAATCTCTTCACTGCTCCTAGGTGCAAATTTGATTTAATTTTAGGTTCTTGCCTTTTTCTCACATGAATCCCAAGTAAATCTAAAATGTCATAAAAAATTTGATAACTTTTTTATGAATTACTTCATGGTCTATGAAGTTATTCCAGTCTGTCATACTTCTTTATGAAAAATTATCATAAATTAAAATTGTAGAGATTGCATGCAAACAACTTTAAAGGTACCTATTAAATAGGAAGGTATACATTAATGACACTTTCCATATCTATCAATTATTAGACATTCCACAAAATCCTAATACTGAAAATAAATACTTTCATTAATTAAATATATTTATCCCATATCTTGATATATAAGTAGTAACAAACATGGAACAAAGGAGCTAATGACCTACTCTAAGTTCACATATAAATAACATGGAAAGTCTTAATAAAACATAGCTGAGGACTATATTCTCAAAATATTATCTATAGATCTCAATATTAAAAGAATTGTTTCCATCACCAAGGCAACCAAGTTCGTATGCATAAACTATAAATCTTCACAAACAATTAGTGTCATTGGAATAATAATGGATTTAGTTTGCAGAATGCATTCCTATATAATTTTTTCTCCTAGACTGGTAGATATTACGAAGATAAATACAATTCTTTCTTCTCAAGCTGCTATATTCATGATACCACTTTTTACAATGATATGGAGCAGATAATCAACTATCTTGGCAACCAATCTTATAAGCAATTAAATGTTGACTTGGCAATTAAACGCAAGTGCCACACTTTTTTCCTCATGCGTGTCATATTTATCATGATCAAATGCATCAGACAACACCTGTTTTTGCTTAACACCTGAAAGTAGACAACCACAAACACCAAGCAAGTTCGAGTTGGAATCGTCATAAAACGACAAATAACAATATTATGGTAACATTGGCAAAGAAACAATATTAATTTAAGGTTCTCCATTTATTATCGAAACACATCAAGATGAATAATAACTGCAAATGATATGCTCAAAGGGTGTCTCTGAAACCATCTATTTGCTGAAGTTAGGATGCACCATAAGAGGTTATCCTATGTTATAAGGACCAAATGTTGCAATCATGAAAATGCAACGTTTTAGAATGGAACAAACCCAAGCCAAACATAGCAGTCATTGTATCCTAATGTTGATTTGCCTAAATGTGATGAGATTGGGACTAAAACTTGATGGTTTCCACTAATGAATTACCTCATCGAATATTGATGCATAAGGAATATAACTTGATGGTTATGTAAAAACCTACTTTGTTTTATTTAAGGTACCAGTGTATTTGGATGCCGTTAATTCATATATAAATTTTAGGCCTAATTGATATTCTTCTTAAACTTCTTGCATGAAATCCCTCCTATTTTAGAATCTCTGGTGCAATGAAAGATGAATAAATATTCAGTGGCTGAATGGCGGTTATATGGCAAATCATTGCTTGGAAAACTACATAAGCATGTTACTACAAACATAGGAAAAGGGGAAAAAACTTTGGCAAGACCAAAAATATTCTAGGAACAACCTTTCTAAATCTGTCTTCAAAAGAAAACCATAATGATCTATCCAAAAAAATTTTGATTATTAGCTTTCCCAGCATATAACAGTGTAAACCTTGTCTTAAGTATCATTAATTAAACACAATCAAAATGTGTTGAAATAAGCTCATCACAAGAAATTATTCCATGAATCACTTTTGAAATCTGTCATTGACATATAATGTTGGAAATATATATGCAAATTTAAGCATGGTCATGCTCCACAAACAAGAATCCAATTTCCACATGTTGTTAACACCTTTAAGCCATTCATCTAATGGGTAGTATCCAGACTTCCCATATTTCGGAGTCTTTTTTAACATGACCAATATTTTGTTTCACACATATAACATAATTTTCCTACGTAAAGTTCTCAATGTCATAAAATTACCATAACCTTATCTTATGTCATAAAAAGCTATTTGGAATTATCATCCTCAAAAACAACCATGCTACCTTTTTGAAAGCCATGACCTTCTATAAAATTGGCATTGTTGACAGAACAATAAACACCGAATTCTGAAACTTCAAGCAAGTTGTAGCAATATATCAAAACAACAAAACAAATGGAGAAACACAGTAATATCTATCTCTGTGAGACATAAGAGCAACAAAAATCACACTGCCACAAAGCAATCTTCAATTATTCATCATTTTGAGTATAGAAGGTTAGAGGCATTTCCACATGCATTTTCACTATTCAAATTTGGTTTTCAGTTCATAATTTTTTCTTTATGTTCATAGGTGTGTGCTCTTCTTCAAATTTACCCCCATTTGAAGAAACATCTTTCTTTCCTACATGGCCAACTAAGAATGAGAAAGTTTTTATAGAAGTCCTACAAGAACAATCCTTTGTAAGTAAGCTAAAAAGAGGCATCGCTAATAATTTGTATAAAATCATGGCAAAGGATCTCAACAAATGCGCTGGTGGAAGGTTTGCAATGGAGATGCTCGAGGATGAATTCTCATGACTAATGTCTCATTGCAAATATTTTGGCCTTGTAAATGAATAAAAGGGGTATTACTGGAGTCCTTTTGGCAACATGGTCATTAACCAAGTTAGTAATTGGGACAACTTTGTGCAAGTAACAGCCGAAGCCTTTTTATTTAGTCTCTCCATTACAAATCTTGTATAATAGAAAAATGAACATCCGCAGCCAATGATTGATAATATTTCTTGGATTGTTAATGCACACTTGTAGTAATATCCATGTGCTGCACAATTCAAGGATCAAGGTGAGTCCTTGTAGACAAAACTATGGACAATATTCAATAACTTTCAATTTGATAATCTCAATAAGGCTGTCAATGCAAACTCCCATGTAGAGATTGGGAAACAAGCTCACCCAATTGTAATTTCTGACTCTGAACGTTCAATTGGTGTTACTCCCAAGTCATGTAATCAAAGGTTGTTTGATGAAGAGGATGATTTCTTCAACATTGGTCCCTAAGAATCCACTAATGACTTGGATCTTCATTACTTTGCTTCGAAACGAGCAATTGAAGGTAGAACACCATATCTCTCAAAGCAAGTTGCTTGTGAAAAGGCTCTACGGGTGGTAAAATACAAAATCCAAATCATGTTAGCTCATCAACAACATCTTGAACCTTCCAATAAGAGGAGTTTTGACTAGCATCATCAATGACCACATGTTTGCAGACTCCCTCACTAGCTAGTTCTAGAAATTTTAGGTGTAGCTTTCTTGAACCTAAAATTGTGCCCTCACCTGAACTTGTACAAATGTTCAAGAAACTTTGTTCCTTAATATCTAATTAGCCAAATATGCTGGATTCATTTGGTTAATGGTGCCTGAAGATTAATTTTCAGGTTCTGTTTGATCTTCAAGTGTAATTGGAATTAGACTACCTGTTGATTTGTTTGTACAATGACGATGGTGTTCCCTCTATCTCTCTTTATCTTTCTTGATAATTTGGCAAACTCTAAGTTTGTTTAAAGCTAATTAATTAGTATCGAAATGTACTTATTATGTCATAATCACAACAAGTTTAACATTAAATAGGTTTTAGGTACTTTGGGCGTGATATTTTCACTCGATTTTTCCTCTATAATGGTGCCATAAAATAGATCCATTCTCTTAAGTTATGTACAAGCTTGAAATCTATAAAATTTTAAATCAAACAAAGTTCATTTGGTCACTCTTTTAGTTTCCTAAAGTTGTCATTTCGAGCAGATTTCATCCAGAACCATTTCGGTGAATTTTACAATTTTCAACCAAATTTCACCTCCAATCTCATCCTAATTCTACATTCATATTGAAATGAATTTCTAAACAAATACCCCAATAATACCAAAATAATTCAAAAATCCCAAATGAATGCATTTTTTGGTTTTCAAAATTCATAATTCAATTAGCAATGTAATTTATCAAAATTTTAAAGAAATCGCTAAACAAATAAACAAGTAAACATTCAAATTAAAAATTAAGAAAATAATTAAATAAATGAAAAAGATTTCTTCCAACCCAAGATAGCCAGGAAATTTGGGTGTTACATTTAAAGTATATTTTTTAAATGTTGGGTACGTATGCAAGCATAAATGAAATAGCCATGCATTAAAGTTGATGACATTTAGAAAAAAGATTGACTTTCATTTCTATGGCCCCAATAGGACATTCTACTCGTACCTGTCTATTATGCAATTTTTCTTTTGGGATTACAAGGGCATTTTAAATCTTACATGACCTATTTTGTAGGAATATTCAATAGAGCAATTTTTTTAGGCTTAGATTATCTTGTATAACAATGTGTGATGTGATTCAAATTCTGTAATTTTGGACCCAAGAAGTGCATGAAAGACCAATATATATATAAATATATATATATATATATATGTATGTATATATATATACATAGCAAACATGTAAATTGACAAAAGAATTGAACCCTACTAAATGTAGCACTTGAAAAATAGAGAAAAAATTCTGTATTTTTCAAGTGCTACATTTAGTAGGGTTAAATTCTTTTGTCAATTTACATGTTTGCTATGTGTATGTATATATATATATATATATATATATATATATATATATTGGGAGATGATATTTAGATTTTGAGACTTTACCATTCTTAAGATACTTAATTGGTCGAGCTTGATTATAATTAAATAAGACATATGTAAGGACACAAGCCAGCAGATGTTGTAACTAAGTATGCGAGAGAAGCTTCCTATTAAAGGTTATGCCGACAATCTTTTAGACATGATAATAGTCATTAGCATTTTAAATGTAATGAAAAAATTTAACATAGAAAAGAAAGGGGAGCTCCTAGTAATATACAAAAAGTCTAGGCCAAATAGTTAGTTTCTACCACTCTTGTGAAGGGTGGAAACTTTGAAAGTGCACCGAGTATTGGGGGGGGGGGGGGGGGGG
>JAOXNR010052639.1:0-16007 GCA_028571225.1 Parsonsia alboflavescens | reverse complement strand
GGGGGGAGGCGAGGAGGGGAGAGCATCATATATGTTTTGCACATGGGTCACTTGAAAATTAGTCGAAATTACAAATTTTCCAAAATTATTCCCATAGTTAGGTAGGAACATTGAATTGGGATGAAAAAGTTTCTTTTGTATTCAAATGATCTATTTAATGTAATAATTTTTTTATTAGATTAATTATTGAATGGCCCAAGCCCTGAGGATCACAAAGATAGGCTGCCCATTATAAATGTTAGGAAGAGTTTTCTTACAAAGGAACGAATCTAGTTAATACTGGACAGACTCCGAGGCAACCCATAGAACTTATCCGCCAACCTTGGGTGGACAAAGAAGGGAGACTCATGGGAACCTTGTCAAACAAGAATTATCTAAGGAATTAATGCCCAAGTAGGTACCCTGCAAAAGGGGGCAACGACCACCCTAATGGCTATTGTGACAGTAGGTTTGCAGGGTAGAAAAGTGCAAAAAGGACAACATAAAGGAGGGGATCATGGCTCCCCTAGAGGACCAAGGTTGATTCCTTGGAGAAATCTGGGAGCACTCAAGGAAAAACCCTAGGTATAAAAGATCGACAACTCTTGGGACCTTAGAAAGCAGTCAACATTAAATGCTTTTAAGCATAAGATAAACTTTGTCAAACTACTTGCCATCATTAAGTAATTTTCTTACACTTTATTGCTTACTGTCTATAGCAAAGTAAAAGATGGGTGTTGCTTATGTATCTCTAATCATTCTTTGTACAAAGTCATCCAGACCACTATGCAATATGGAGAGATCCATGACGTCATCTAAATTGCAGAATTGCTCTAATCAAAGAGTCATCTCGAAAAACGAGTCAACCAGATTCCTTACGATCTGAGTCAATCAGACTCCCTCCAGTTATCTTTATCAACGAGTCAAACAGACTCCATATGGTCATCCTAACTTAGCAAACATCTATTATTGAGAAGTTAACATGACTTGTCTAATATTCGAAAATGGAACACGACTTGTCTAATATTCGAAAATGGAAAAGTCATAAACCCCACCAAGGGTCATCACCCCAACATAATCAGTCTAAGGACTCTCCCGACAGTCCACACCAGGATAAAATCAAACAAAGGACTCTACGAGCAATCTAACTCGTAACAAAGTCGGGCAAAATTCTCAATGGACAAGTCTGTTAAAAATAGACTCCACAAGAAGTCTACCTTATAAGCAAGCTAACTTGACAATCAAGACCTAACAAAGGAGACAGCTAAGATGAAAGGCAACTGAATACGGAAAAGGTCACTCTTCGGATACTAAAACCAAAGTATATTCAATAGTCTCTAAAGTAGAGAACACAAGGATGACTCCAACCTAGAAACGAATCAACTTCAAGCAAAAAGTTGACACTTAAGGTACAAATTACTCGTACTATCTTACTGAATGATTTAATTCATTCTCTAATTTTTATCATGAAGATGCTCTAGATTGACTCCTAAATTAGTCAATCTGAGTTCACACACAGGTTTGGCCCCTTTGAAACCCTTTTTTACTGGGGCAAATGATTGGACCAGTTTGGTTAATTGGGTCCTTAGGCCTAAACCTTATTTATACACTCAGCCTACTCCTACAATGGGCTATAAAGATTGGGTTAGCCCACCCATATTAGTTAATTTATTCGAAAGCAGTTGGACTAATTGCCCAAATTTGACCCAAAGAGGAATTAACTTAAAAGGATAAAATGCTTAAAATAAGTATTCCTCTCTACCTAAGGAATTCAAATGCCAACAAGATTCAATTACCATAATCATTGCGTGATTGAATTAGGACTATTCCTAATTCATAAGAATCATGTTATATGTACGACAATTATCAATCTTTTACGTTCCAACATTCTCTGCATTATTCTCTACCAATATGCAAATATTTTGACTTTGACATCGGAGATTTCTCCTTAGGATGTCGTCTGACGTTTTCTCTAAGCCTTGTTTGTGATTCGCAGATTATATCCAGTCGTAATGTAACGAGATTATGGTGGGCTTTCAAGTTCCAAATTTGATAGTATCATACATAAATAATGATTTTGAAGTTATATACTTTCAAAATTCATAAAAAAAAGAATATTAAATCCAAAAACTAATTTATAAATTATATTTCATGATAAATTACTTTTTTTTTTTGTGTTGTTGCCGGGAAGGAGGGGGGGATTCATGTATGATTCACTTGAAATTTGAATAGTTGAATTTAAATTTTATTAAAATTAAAAACTGAAAAAGTTTTTAGAATTTTGGATGTTAGTAAAAATTAAAAGTTTCCCAAAATTATTCTCATAGTTAGGCAGGAATATTGAATTGGGATAAAAAAGTTGTTTTTGTATTCAAATGATCTATTTATTATGTAACAATTTTGTTATTTGATTAATTATTGAACAGTCCAAGCCATGAGGATCACGAAGATGGGCCTATTATGAGAATACGTGAAAGAGTTTCCTGACAGCAGGATGAGCCTAGTCGATACTGGGCTGACTCTATGGCAACCCATAGAACTTGATCTTTTCCCTTGAGGTGGATATAGAAATTGAACCCACGAGTACCTTGTCAAATAAGAATTATCGGAGGAATTAATGCCCAAGCAGTTACCTTGTAAAAGGAAACAAAGACCACCCTAATGGCTATTGTGACAATAGGTTTGTAGGGTAGAAAAGTGGAAAAAAGACAACATAAAAGCATGGATAGAGGGGATCATATCTCCCCTAGAGGACTAAAGTTGATTCCTTGGAGGAATCCGTGACCACTCAATGAAAAACCCTAGGTATAAAAGGGAAGAACTAATGCAGGAGAGCTAAGTCGTCTATTTTTACCACTAGAAATTTCTCTTTAAAGATCCCTTTCTAACTTAATCATTGAAGCTTTCTCGGGAGAGACTCCTGCCCATTTTTCTTGATAGGCTCTTCGATCAAAGACTGAGAAGAAGGACATTCAGTACTCTATAGCTCAAACCCATCTTAGATTTCCTACGGATTTTTGTTTGATCAATTGTTTAATGATATTAATCAACTATTGACCAAATATTCTATTATATCTATCTAAAATTAACATATTTTCACTTTGAGGTAGATATTACTATATATATATATATATATAAATATATATATAATTAGACTTTTAAATTATTAAGAAAATCTTTGATTTCTATCACCAAGTGTTAATTGGATATGTAAAAAGAACTCAAAATAAAAATTTAATATATTTACATCCTTATTCATCTTCATTTTTTAAAAATATGATGAACAATAATATTTATAAGTAATACATTTAATCTATTAATTTTAATCCATATTGATTCAAAATTTTAAAATTTATTTATAAAAAAGAGAGGCAATTCTGTGTTTTTAATCCATAGTTTTAAAATAATTTATTTAAAGGATCATGTGTGGCTAATTTTGATTTTTTAAAGAGATTTAACTATTCTTGTTCAGAGAAATGATATAATAATTTTAATTCAATGAATATCCCATAATGAAATTTATGACATGCAGTTCATATAATAAATTCAAAAAAAAATATTTAACTCTTAATTAAGTAAATTATAATAATTATTTAATAATATTTTTCTTAAATATACTTATATTCTGCTATTTATTTTTAATTTCTATCTAAAAATTAATTTATAAATTATATCTTAGGTAATGTGATCACAAGGCTAAGCAAAATGAAGCCTGTGGAGTATAGTTCGAGGAATGAATTGGTTAAAATGACTCTAAATTCTAATGAAATTTGTGAAGAATTCGGCCAGAAGGGTCAAAATTTTCAAAATGTAAATTATTTAAGGACTAAATAGGTAAAAATAAAATTTTAGGGACCAAAACTTCTAAAAGGGTATAGTTTGAGGATTAGATTGACCACTAACTCTTTAAAACTGAGAAAGTGTACTGTATATGTGAGAATTTCCCCTTGATGCATAGGCCAACTAATCTACTATTCCCTCGAAGTGGTGATCGTTTATTTGGCTCATAGATGACTTCCTTTAGTTTTTTTTTTTTCCACTAGTATATATTTTCAAAATTATACCCTTAATTACTTAAATTTAAGCTAATCTCAGACTTTTTGAATTAATGGTTTGTCTCCGAAAGGATTAGCATACAAAAACCTAAAAATTTAGGACCAAAAACTGTTTTAAAAAAAGAGGATCAAAATTAAATCATAAATCATCAGTACCATGAAAAAAAATTAATTACATACATTTATATCTATATTTTTGAAAAAATATAAATAATCTGATGGAGATGTTATTGTGTACATATTGTCCATATTGTTACTTGTATTTATTTCCATATTAGTACTTGCAGTTATATGGGTTTGACCCGACTCACACAGGAACATATATATTCTTGTTGTATTTTCTATTCTCAATAAAAAGGAATTTTCCATACAGTCATTGTTTCCTATATGGTATTAGAGCGTTAGGGTTAGGGCTTCCATCTTTCTTCTTGTTTTTCGCTTGTTCTGTTTTTTTTTTATTGCTTCAGTGATCATCATGTCTTCTTCATAAGCGACACCCCAGTTTCGTCTACTACAAATTCGCCGGTTTCCTCCATTGTTGGTGTCACCAAGCCTTCCATAGCTGGTTCAGTTGTAGCAAGTCATCTTCAGCCGTCAGACCCCATTGTCATCACCACAGGCGATATTGCTGCCACAAAACTTGTGTTTGACCTTCTTACCAGGATTGATAATTATCCTTAATGGAAACGTTGAATGCTAATCGCACTTGGTTCTCGTGATAAGGTGGGTATTGTGGGTGTATCTCTCAAACGTCCTATAGAACATGAACGCAGTAGTCTCTGGGATCGGTGTACTCTGATGGTTCAAGGATGGTTCGTTCACTAAGTCTCGAAGAACATTGGGAATGCTGTGTCTTTGTGTGCCACAGCTCATCAAGCGTGGGTAATGTTGGAGAAATGGTATAACAAGATTATAGGAACATGAAGGTACTATTTAGAACAACAAATTGCTGAAACAAAGCAGCAAGTCGATGAGTCAGTCGAGGTCTATTTTACTAAATTGTGTGATCTTTGGTCTGAACTTGACAAGTATTTGCCCACCGTAGGTTGTCATTGTGATCACCCTTGTTCGTGTAACATAAGAGAGAAAATTGCCATGGATTGTGATTTGGGTTGTGTCATTGGGTTTCCCCTTGGTTTTTAGCCAGTTTATTAAGCTATTAGGAGCAACATCAATTCTCGTGTCAATATGCCCAATCTCAATGAAGTTTATTCCCTTGTTTGTGATGATGAACATCAAAGGTTGCTTCAAAAGGAGTCCATGGTGTCTTTTGATTAGGTAGCCTTTTTCCTTCGTGCCTCGACAGTCCACGGTGGTGGTTTGTCTCATGGCAGAGGGCGTGGCCCAGGGATGACTTCGGGAGGTCGTGAGTTGTCTGGAGCAACTGGGCATGGAACACGTCCAATTTGTGATCACTATCATTGTCCTGGACATGTTCGGGACAATTGTTTCGCACTTCATTGGAATACGCGTAATTGTTGTGATCACTGTCAGCGGCCTGGGCATAGCAAAGAGACATGCTATGATTTGAATGGCTTTCCCGAAAGAAATCAAGTTGGTTTGGGTCCTCGCCGCGAGTCTCCTTTTGTGGGTCCTTTTACTAGGCATGTTTTACTTGGGTACGACAATCACATTGTCTTCAAATGCACCAATTGTTTCCACCCACTCATTCGAATCGGCTTCTTCTTCAGAGCAGTCTATGGTTCAATCATCTAGCCTCACTTCAGACCAATACCAAAAGGTCCTAGAATTGCTTGATCGGTTTGGTTCAACCGAACTAATGGCTAATTTTTCAGGTACGGTTTTTAATTCTTTCAAATCTCATCAGTGCAATCCATGGATTATTGATACGAGGGCAACTGACCATTTTACTTCTGATTTATCATGCATGGTACATGTAAGAAATTATGAGTCTTGTCCTATATCTGTCAATTTACCTAATGGTAATATTATTCCTGTTACACATGTTGGTACTATCTATCTGTCATTGTCCTTAGTCCTCCTGATGTCCATTACTCTCCTACCTTCAACTATAATTTGATGTTAGTTAGAAAATTCCTCCATCATACTCCGTGTTTTGGCCTTGTTTACCCCCTCTTTTGCTTGTTTTAGGACCTTTCTACTTTGAGACTTTTGGCACTCGAGAAACTTTATTGTCAGCTTTATCGCTTGATTCCTCCTACTTCCGCAAATTTCAGCCTTTATGCTTCTGGCTTAGACATTATTTCATCCTTGTTTCATAAATTATCGAATAGTTTGAATGAATCCCACCTTGGGAACTCATTTAATAGTGTTAGGACTGATCATGAGAAAATACTTCAACATTGTCATTTTGGTTATTCATCTTGTTATAAAGTCCTGGATTTTATTTGTCTAATCTGTCCTTTGGCAAAGCATGTTCGCCTCCTGTTTCCCAATCATATTCGCCGGACCACCAAACCCTTTGAATTAATTCATATAGATATTTGGGGTCCTCAACAACACTCCACGTCTAGTGGGGCTCATTTTTTCCTAACTATTGTCAATGATTTTTCCTATGGGACTTGGGCTTACCTCATGAAATTTAAAAGTCAATCCATTGATTTTCTCCGTTATTTTGTATCTATGGTTGCCAATATACACTCCTCTACTATCAAAACCATTCGGTTCGATAATGATTCCACATTTCTTAGTCATGCATGCCGACATTTATTCCACACCCATGGTATCATCCATGAAACCACTTGTACTTATACACCACAACGAAATCGGATAGTTGAATGGAAACACCGTCATATTTTAGAAGTTGCCCGTGCTCTCATGCACCAAAGTCACCTTCCACAATGATATTGGGGTGAATGTATTCTTACTGCGGTTTATCTCATTAACAGTTTTCCTTCTCTTATCCTCCATGGAAAAACTCCCTTTGAACTCCTCTATAATCGTGTTCCTCCCATTAACCATTTTTAGGTATTTGGGTACTTATGTTTTGCTACGAGTTTACTGCATAATGATAAATTTTCTCCCCGAGCCATTTAGTGTGTTTTTCTCGGTTATCCACCTACTCGAAATTGTTATAAATTGCTCTATCTCTCTACTAACTCCATCTTTGTTTCCCGTGATGTCACTTTTTATGAACAATCCTTTCCTTTTGCCTAGTCTCAAATAGTCCTTGACAATCCTCCATTACCTGTGTCAGCTCCTTATTCCGATGTCGTTTGCCCATTTGTCATCCCTCAGCCACCTCATTTCACCTAGCTCTCCACCTCTCCCACGCAGTCTCCTCGATCTAATTAGCCTCCCACATTGTCCTCTCCGTCTCTTAACTTGGTCAATCCTCGGGCTTTGCCCTCCGACCCGTCCTCTTCTTCTCCTCCTCGTTGTTCCTCGGGTATTTCCTGCCTTCTGGCTTGGACCCATGATTTTGTTTGTCCCACACTTCCTACTTCATCCCTTTATCCTTTAGCCAATTATGTCTCTCCTGCCCATGTCTCTATTCCGCACCAGAAATTCCTTGCTGCTATTTCTTCGTTGTCTAAGCCAACTTCTTACACCCAAGCTGCCTAAGATCTTAAATGGGTGCCATGAAAAATTAACTTCATGCTCTTGCCATCGACCACACTTGGACCTTGGTTCATTTGCCCCCTGGTCATACTCCTATTGGTTGTTGTTGGCTTTACAAAATTAAATATTGTTCAAATGGTTCTGTTGAGCGTTATAAAGCTCCTCTTGTGGCTAAAATATATACACAGGAATATGGTCTCGATTATCAAGAGACTTTTTCTCTTGTTGCTAAGATGGTCACTGTCCGTTGTGTTTTGGCACTTGCCTCTATGTTTCACTGGAATTTGTATCAGATGGACATCAACAACGCTTTTCTCCATGGTGATTTGTCTGACGAGATCCATATGACTCTTCCTCCTAGTTTTCCTTGTGCTCCTGGCAAGGCATCTAAGGTTTGTCGCTTGCTTAAGTCTCTCTATGGGTTGAAACATGCTTCTCGCCAGTGGTATTCTAAGTTTACTTCTGCTTTACTTCATTTTGGTTTCACTCAATCTCATCATGACTATTGCTTATTTACGTATTGTTGGGGTTCTTCTGTGGTTGTATTATTGTCTTATGTGGATGACATGTTGTATTTGATTACCACGGTCCAATCTTATCTTCATTCCACTTTTCACATGAAGGATTTGGGTGTTACTAAATTTTTCTTGGGTGTTGAGATTGCTCGATCTTCCTCTGGTATTTCCCTTTCTCAGCGCAAATATGTGTTAGACTTAGTCTTTGAAGTCGGTTTATCGGGCTCTAAGCCCTTGTGGATTCCTTTAGATCAAGGATTCCAACCCATTTCGGTTGCTCATGATGTTTCGCTTGCGGCTCCTCCTAATGATCCCCCTCTATTGGATCCCTTGCCTTATCAACTCCTTCTCGGTCGTCTTCTCTATCTCACTCAGACGCGTCCAGATATCACCTTTTCCGTGTAGGCCTTAAGTCAGTTTATGCATGCTCTGAAACAGTCTCACATGGATTTGGCCCTTAAGATTGTTCGTTATTTGAAGGGTAGTCCTAGGCTTGGTCTTTTCTTCTCCTTTCGCTAGGATTTTCGGTTGGTTGGGTTTTGTGATTCGGACTATGGTAATTGTCCAAAGACACTTTGTTCGTTGACTAGGTTTTGTGTTAAATTGGGTGATTCTCTTGTTTCTTGGCGGTCTAAGAAACAAAACACGATTTCTTGTTCGTCCTCTGAGGCCGAATATCTTGCCATGCTTGTCACCGTGTCTGATCTTATTTGGTTGTCTGGTTTGTTGTCTACTTTGTGGGTTCCTGTTCCTCGTCCTATTCCCTTATTTTGTGATAATTTGGAGCCTATTCACATTGTTGGTAATCCTATTTTTCATAAATGTACGAAGCACATTGAGATTGATTGTCATTTTGTTCATGAACACCAGCAACACGATCTTATTAATTCCCGTCATATTCGCACTCACGAGCAGCCTGCTTTCTTGTTTACCAAAGCTCTCCCTAGCCGCAGCACTCTTATCTTCTCCAGCTTGAGGGGGTATTATCATGTACATGTTGTCCATATTGTTACTTGTATTTATTTCCTTATTATTACTTGTAGTTATTTGGTATTTACAATTTTTGGATATCTTTATATATGGGTTTGATCCGACCCACACAAGAAAATATATATTCTTGTTGTATTTTCTATTCTCAATAAAAAGGAATTTTCCCTGCAGTCATTGTTTCCTATAGATGTCTAGAGAATAAACCCAATCGGGGGACATTTTGTGGCTTTTTGTTACGTATATTTGATAATCATGTTATTAAATAAAATTAATTCAATATAATATTCGTAAATTAATCAACATGTTACTATTTCTGATTTCTTTCGTGAATTCATTAAAGTTATATATGGAAGATTATTACAAGATTTTGTCACATTCAGATAACAAAATCCAGATATTAATACATTCTATATCCAGTGAATTAGTTCATTGAACAATTATATCTAATTAATTAATAAGTGAATCGTATGTGATTATATAATCTTATAAATCAGTAATTAATCAAGGTACGGTAGAAATTAAGAATTTAAAATAAAATTCTTCCTTATATGGCAAATTGGAGAATGAATTGAAAATATCTTCTTTTATTTTATAAAGAAAATAATAATAATAATCTTCCCTAGGGGTATATTATAAATAGGATTGGGCATGTTCTCCTTGTTCAACGAGTCTAGATTCAATTAAATTGTTATTATGGATGGGGGCACTGCTGATCCTTTGGTTTTGTTCTTTTGGGAGAGCTTGGTGTTGTATTACTGCTATGCAGAGTTTGAGGAGGAGGAGAAGAAATGGCTGGTGACGGTTCCTCTGAAGGATGTTGAAAGGAGCTTAATTGAGATGCCCTTTGCTTATTTCTGCACTATGCTTCAGGTGTTGGTCCAACTGCTGCAGGAGAGGGACTGTCACGTGGAGATCCAGTTCCAAGCAAGTGTTCGGGAGTGGTCCAGCTACGGGAACGACTCATTCTTCGTTTTGCGTTCTTGTCAGGAGTCCACCAGAAGGGTCTTCAGTTTCTACTTCCCGAAAGCCATAGAAGTTTTTGAAGAAGAAGAAACTGTGCTTGATGGTGATGGCGATGGTGAGGCATAAAGTGCAGCTGCATGCAGGCAATTAGGCTTCAGTACAACATGAGTATCATGACTTTGCTTTAATCAGAAATTATATATGCTATGGTGAGAATAATGGAACTATATGTATTAGCATTATTATACCCTAAAAATTGAGCCATTTCAAAATTTGGTGCACTATAATTCTTTTTGGTTTTTTTTTTTTTTTAAAGAAAAATACTTTGTACCAATATTGTTTCTTAATTAGATCGTTTCTTGCTGAGTACCCTTCATTAAGTTTGGTTTGAGGCTTAACATTTTTTTTTTTAAAAGAAAATAATTCTACTTAAATCAGTCATTTTCTAGAAAACAAAAACTGAATTAGTTTCTCAACAAAAATCTTTATTATAGTAGGATATTAGATTATATACTTCATCCAAATTTAAGAATCTCTTTATTTAATTATCTCATAAATGAAAAATTTTATTCAAAATATATAATATCAAAACACCTAATAGTTCTTTTGATTTTATACATATACATATATATAGAGAGAGAGAAAAGTGCTAAGATGTGCGCCGTCGCACATCCACGCTATGTGCGACACTTGAAAATGACTTCGTTTAGAATAAATACATTTATATATATATATATATATATATATATATAATGATATAAAGTGCACAGTTAAGTTTCTAACAGTTAATATTTAAAAAAAAATTAAATCTTCAATAAAAAAATTTTTTTTTATAAATATATTTTGTATATTATATCTTAAAGAATAAAACTAAATTTTAGAGGTATTGAATCAAATTTATTATTATTTTCTAAAAAAAAATGGTTAATCGTTAACTTTGACAGTTAGAGACTTAACCGTCAGTCTATAACATTTTCGTATATAGATATATAAATTATGTCCTCCGCAGTGCCTAAAAAGCTTGTGATCACTTCCAAAAAGATTTTGAAGCCCTTAATTTCTAAAGGGATATGTTTTCGCATGTTTTTTTGCTCTTTTTGACACCAATGGAATTCCTCCTAAAAAATTTTCTTGATTGACCTGGTCACCTTTCTTCTCTCTAACATTCCAGTTTCTAAGTACCGGCAAACCCTTATTCTAAATTTCTTTGAAAAAATACTGTATTAATTATGGAGTCCGGCTTAGGCGGTGGCATGAATGCGGACAATTTGGCTGCCCACACCTGGGAAGATATTCTCGGTTAGTACTGCTCTCGGGAAACTGATAGCGACGGCGGGCGAGAGTTGCTTACTGTTCCTTTGCGGGAGATTGAAATTAATCTTTGTGACATGAAATTTGCAACCTTCTGTCAGATTCTGAAGGTGCATGTATTATTCCTACTAAATGCAGGCGGCGATCAAATCTGAATTCAATTCAACAAAAGCGCACATGAGATCTTCCATTGGCCGCCGGCCTGCACAACAGTTCATTGTTTGCACCCTTGTGGCCCAAAAATTTTAAGGGTATTCGTTTTTACTTTCCTGAGGCTGTAGAAGTTTTCCACATGCCAGAGACACATGCGGCATGACGAAGTTGATCAAGAAGCTTTGCATGCAAATTAATTAGGAATTTTGGATCTTGTAATGTATAGAGAAGCAATTTTTTTTTTTTTTTGGAGGGTTGGGGGGAGCACTGTCCTTGCTGTCAGTAGGATTTGAACCCAAAACCCTGGCAATGGATACCAAGCAGGTAAGGGCAACCCGCTCAGTTAGAGAAGCTTAATAATTACTATTATAAAAATAAATGTGATAATATATACATATATATTTATATATTTATATAATATATATTTATAGTTAAATGTTATTATGGACGGCGTCGGAGCTCAAATTATATTTTGCTCAGGTTAAATATTTAACGGTCAACTAACCATCGACTATCTTTTTTTTATTAAAGAAAAAATAAATTTTTTTAAAAAAATTATTTTTAAAAATGCATCTTAGAAACTAAATTCTAAAAAAAAGGGAAAAAAAACTAAATCCTAGTTGTACTTGATCAAATTTATTTTAATTTTTCTAAAGATAGTTAACCATTAGAGAACTAACGGAAGTGCAATATTATTTGAACTTTGTTCCCCATAATAGCATTTATTCATATATATATATATATATATATATATATATATATATATATAAAAGAAATTAAGTTGAGTAGATCGTAATGAATATGATGGTTTTTTTTAGGTTTTATGAATATCTAATTAATGAAATTTATATTAGTCTATCTACAAAATTGATTTAATCTAAACTCATGATTTATGATTGTTATTAAGTACAATTTTGACCATTAATTTAATATTAATTTTAAAACTAATTTATAAATTAGACTATAAGAAAATTCTATGTTTTTCATTATATCTAAAACGTATTGTTTTATATATTTAATATTTATCAATTCACTAAATTAGTTGACAAACCTTTTTTTTTTAAAAAAAAAAAAATTGAATTCAAAATATTATCATCATTGTATTATACCAATAAATGGTTAAAAGTGTGAAGAGTTTTTTAATAACCATTTCCGCATTTAATTTATTTTAATCAGAAGAATATTAAATTTTGAATTTTTATTAAATATTTGTTTAATTAAAGATATTATTATCATATTTTTGTAAAGGGGTAAAAGTTTCAAAATAGTGAGGATAGAGTCCTGGTTCCCGAAAAATAGTGAAAGACTCTTGATTCCTCAAATAATATATTATTATCAATGTATCACATAAATAAATGAATAAAAATGAAGTGTTTTCTAATAACTCTTTAGTATTTAATTTATATTAGTCAAAAAATAATTAAAATTTTTGATTTATTGAATATTTATTATTATTTGATTAAAAAGTATTATTATTATTATTATTATTTTTTATCAAATACAATGACACTTCTATCATGCAAAATTGCCTACTCAAGAAATCTCAAAGTTCAGAATACCAATAAAAAAAATATTAAAAATAAATTTTTCAAAAGGGAAATTTTTATGCAAATCTCATTTTTTCCATTGACATAAAAATATCAAACTTAAAAGTAAACCTATAATGTGTATCATATAACTATTAAAACATAATTTCTAAATGATTAATGGACTAATTGATTGAGGTATGAGGAAATTAAAATTTCTTGTGGATATTAATTTGAACAGATGATGAAGGTTCAATAAATAAATAAATAAGTAAAAAAATATGAAGTTTAGGTAAAAACTAAATTTATAATTCTAATGAAATATGATTTGTAGAACGATTTGAGATGAATATGATTTGATTTTAAATATAAGGAATATATAATGGAAACATGGTATTTAATAATTATTTTGCTAAATCAAATTGAATATATCAATTTTAAATTAATTTGATTTTTTTTTAGTGGTGTTCATGCTAGTTTCATGTACCTAAACATTCCGCTTATCCAAGAGGTTGTTGATAGAATTCAAACTTGAGACCTATGGTCTGCTCTCGACACTCCATCTGTTGGATCTCCCCAAAGAAACAAATTAATATGAATTAGATTCACTGAATATTTATTGAATTATAAAATATTATAAATTATATTCTAAAAGAAATTGATCAATAATGTAAAATATATAATAGTTTATATGTAAAATTTTTTAATATTTTAAAAAGTTCAATTGAAGCACAATATTTGGACACCATTTTTTAAAAATATCTATATTTTGAAATATAATTCTCTCTTTGTCATTATCTCTTTCCATCGAATCTTTCTAACATTTATCTTGAGAGAAAATTATTGATTTAGACATAATTAAACTTTATCCTAAAAATATTTTTAAAAAAGTTTGTCTTAAAAATATTTTAAAAATTTAACACGCATAAGGCTCTTCTTGTCAAATATTAATATAAATTTGGACAGATGACGAATTAGTTTGTGGGATTAAAAACTTTAAATTAAAAAGGTTTTTAGGGAACTTTGAATTAAAAAATTTATATTTAAGAAAAGAGATATTCAATCATGTTAATATACATTACACATTCTAATAACTAGGAAGTGAATTTCGTCATTTTTATTTTAACAAATTAGTAATTGAATAATGAATTTTCTAAATTAGTTAAAAACTTAATACTAATATTCATTATTATATAAAAAATGATAGTAATTATAAGGCCATTAAGTGTTTTTAATTATTTCATTTATTTAATATTTAAGTCAAAGTTAAATATTCATTATTTTGTTATAAATAGATGACGTTTAATACTTGACATAAAAAATTATAAGAATTAATTTTGAATATATTACGTTCTAATTATAAAAATTGTGAAGTCCTAATTAATTACTCCTTTTCCCCCCTCTACTATTAACACGATTAATAATAATACAGTTATGGCACTACTCTTATAATAATTCTGTTTAACAGTGATGCTACTAGCTAGCTCTCTCAAGCAATAAAAAATGAATACAAGGAAACTAGAGTCACAGTGTGACACCCTTATTTATGGCAATATACGAAAGATTTTTAAGTTATTTCCAAGATATTTTGATTCTTCTTCATGTCCAACAAAATTTTGGTAGCTTAGAGTATTTATATATAATTATTATCAAGCGAGAATTAATTAAATTGAAGCGTCGGTCGACCATGGAGGAGATCGAGAGGCAAATTGCAGAACTAAGCATGGAGGACAGAGGGAAACTATCCAAAGGGAGAAAGAGATTCGAAAGGAAGAATGACGGTGCTGCCCTTGACGGAGCAGAGATTCTTTTCATAATGAACAGGCAAGAATTAAGTTCCGAAAAGGCTTCCAAATTGTTGGAAGTCATGACGGTACGTCACGGTCAAAAACATCAAGCTCATGATTCGTCATCATCCTCTTCCGGACAAAAGCAGCGACAGCCAATTCATGGTGGCTGGGGTGGTGATGCTGCCGCCACTTTTGATCAACCACCGCCGATCGGGTACAACGTGGACGGAACCAAACTTCCGAGGTTACCACCAATGAAGCATCTAGAAAACATGATAGAAAAGTGTAGCGAGCCTTTTGCGAAGCAATTGACTCAAACGGACACGAGCAAGGCTCATAATAGGCTGGCTTTCAGCAAGGATGACGTTCACCGTTCGATTCTGCCATTCCTGAAGCTGACGGAGCACGGGGACGAAGACCTTGAAGCCGGAATAAAGGTGACGACGTACGATCCGAGGGGGTGTGACTATCCGATGGTGTTCAAGGCATGGGCAAGGAAGAAGCTTTACGTGTTGAACACGGTGGGATGGAACCAATTTGTTACGGATAATAAGTTGTTGGAAAATTTAGATTGGGTGAGTGTGTGGATGTTCAGCAGGAAGGATACTGCAGGGAGGAACCTTTGTTTTGCTTTGGATATTAATCGATTTCCTACTCCTAAATTTATCAAGAAAAGAAGCAAAAGGGAATGTTAGTGTATATTTATATATATACTCTACAAGTCAGAGGGGAAATTGCATATTGCATTCTTTTCTTTCTCTTAGATTGCAAGGAATTAACCTTAATGCAATCTTAAAAATTACTAGCAATTGTATAGATGACACTTTTCCCTATAAGTTCATGCATGTCTTTATTTAATTTGCTTGCAATTTCTTAATTCTGGCCAGTTAATATATTAAATGGGGCTTTCTTTCTTTGTATATGTCGGAGGTTAACTAAGATGGATAGAAGATTTCCTTTAATGGATAGAAGATTTCTTTCTTAAAGGAGTGGTAGTAATTTCTTTTAACTTTTCAGATTTCCTTCCCTGGTTAATTTATGCTAAACATTTTGTTCCTTGATTCCCTAGTAGTCTTCTTCGATCTAGACTTCTTTGATCTAATAATTCTCCAATTAAATTATCCAACCTTAAATTTATCAAGAAAAGAATATATATATATATATATATATTTATAAGTGTGG
>JAOXNR010052638.1:3231-16007 GCA_028571225.1 Parsonsia alboflavescens | reverse complement strand
TAAATTACTTATTAAGATTATAGTCTTTTACACTTTTTCTCAGAAAATGATAGCCTTTTTGGGCATAAATCCCAATACAAGGCAACGGGAATAAACACAATTGATTTGCTAGATCCAATCGTGAATATGTTTCTCTCGTTTTTCGATCTCTTTGAACTCTCAGTTGTTCTTTACAGAGACGTTCTCAAAAACTCTCAATTCTCTTTAATCACCTCATTTCATTCTCTTATTTATAGGAGAACAAAGATGAGATCAGATTGAATAGAAAGTTGTAGAACCTAGGAAGATCCAGAAGGTCCAACTTGGCGGCTAGCCAATAGCAGGTTGCCAAGTGGATGGCAACTCTGTAGAAAGTTGTAGAAGCATGGACGTTCCAGAAGGTCCAACTTGGCAGCTTGCCAATAGCTGGTTGCCAAGTGTATGACAACTTGGTAGAAAGTTGTAGAACCATGGACGTTCCAAAAAGTCCAACTTGGCAACTAGCTAATAGCAAGTTGCGAAGTGTATGACAACTTCGTAGAAAGTTGCAAAATTATTCCTATTTTTGGATTAGCCTAAGCAACTTTGGCTAATTACGTTTAGGTCCCAAAAGAGATACTACCCATTAAGCGATACGTTCTGAATGTGTGACCCAATAGGTCCTTGTAAAATTGGCATTTGACATAAACAACATTTAATGTCATTTACAATAAGCGGTGTCTAAGAACACAATATTTTTAATCCAATTAAAGAGAATGTCAGTGACACGACAAAACCTTCCGTAATAAAATAACATGTCTTATTCTCTTTGTCCAGGAAGTCATAATTGAACACAAGTCATGGAAGGTGTCATACTCATAAAGTTTAATCTCTCAATTCTCAGCCCCGAGTAGATTAACTAAACCAAATAAGATAAATATCTCATATCTATTTATTCGAGCATGGCCATGCATTTCATAATCTCACTCAACAAAGAATGCTAGACCTCACTCTCTTGTTATATAAGAGGGACAAATTCAATCTTGATCATTCAACATTCCACAGCACATATTAAGTCATACTCATTGCATCCTTTATTGTCCACTTAGTTAAGAGTGACGTTTAACAATATCAAAGTATGCAATCTTCCATGCAGGGATCAATGACGACCACAAGTCAAAAAGATGAGACATAATTATCACAATGAAATCACCCATGACACTCATATAACAATCCATTAAGTGATTTCAAAGCGGGTTAATCCAGTACACGATACTCTACATGTACCTATGTGATGATTTGATATCTCATATTCATGATGACTGCCGTCAATCAGCACATACTAGTCTCCACGTGTAATTAATATCCTAATCTCAATAACACTTGACTTGGGACGTTTTAAGAATAGAAATAAACTACTCTAAGAACATTACATAATTTATTTAACGAAATGCAAATATAAAAGTAAATTATATAATGATATAAATAGCATCATGATACAAAGATATGCTAACTCAGTAAAATCATCATATGTTGTTATGGCATATCCAACAACGTTTGAAGGGTTTTTGGGCTAGTTTTATGTTTTGGGTAATTTTGGGCCAGAAGAACTCGGAATGGGCACAAATTTGGCTGGCTGATTGGAAACGGCCCAACTGACAAAACCCATTGCTTTGCCATGGAGTAAGGCACTTTCAGGCCATCTAGGATCGTTTTGAATGACTTTTGGGCTCATTTTATGTTTTGGGTAATTTTGGGCCCGAAGAACTCAGAATGGGCCCAAATTTGGTAGGCCGATTGGAAATGGCCCAATGGACAAAACTCATTGCTTTGCCATGGACTGAGGTACTTTCAGGCCATTTGGGATGGTTTTGAAGGACTTTGGGGCCTATTTTTTGTTTTGGATAATTTTGGGCCAGAAAAACTTGGAATGGACCCAAATTTGGCTGGCCGATTAGGAAAGCCCAACTGACAAAACTCATTGCTTCGCCATGGACTAAGGCACTTTCGGGCCATTTGGGATCGTTTTGAAGGACTTTTGGGCCTGTTTTATGTTTTGGGTAACTTTGGTCTACAAGAACTCGGAATGGCTCCTATTTGGCTGGCCGATTAGAAATGGCCCAACAGACAAAACACATAACTTCGCCATGAACTAAGGCACTTTCAAGCCATCTGGGATCTTTTTGAATGACTTTTGGACATGTTTTATGTTTTGGGTAATTTTGAGCCAAAAGAACTCGAAATGGGCCCAAATTTGGCAGGCCGATTTGAAATGGTCGAATGAACAAAACCCATTGCTTTGCCAAGGACTGAGGTACATTTGGCCCAACTGGGATCGTTTTGAAGGACTTTTGGGCCTGTTTTATTTTCTGGGTAATTTCGCGCCAGAAAAACTCGAAATGGGAACAAATTTGGCAGACCGATTAGAAACAGCCCAACTAACAAAACTCATCGCTGCACCTAAGGACTAAGGCACTTTTGGGCCATCTGGGATCGTTTTGAAGCCCTTTTGCGCCTGTTTTATGTTTTGAGTAATTCTGGGCTACAACTCGGAATGGGCCCAAATTTGACTGGCCGATTAGAAATGGCCCAACTGACAAAACTCATCGCTTCACCATGGACTAAGGGCCTTTCGGGCCATCTAGGATTGTTTTGAAAGACTTTTAGGCCTGTTTTATCTTTTGGGTAATTTTGGGCTACAAGAACTCGGAATTGGCTCATGTTTAGCTGGTTGACTGGAAATGGCCTAACTGACAAAACACAACTCTTCGCCATGGATTGAGGTACTTTCGGGCCATTTGGGATTGTTTTGAAGGACTTTTGGGCCTCTTTTATGTTTTGGGTAATTTTGATCCAGAAGAACTCGGAATGAGCGCAAATTTGACTGGTCGATTAGAAAAAGGCCGAACCGACAAAACTCATTGCTACGCCATGGATTAAAGCAATTTCAAACCATCTGGGATCGTTTTGAAGGACTTTCGGGCCTGTTGGATGTTTTGGGTAATTTTGTACTAGGAGAACTCGGAATGGGCTCAAATTTGGCTGGCCGATTGGAAACAGCCCAAATGACAAAACACAACTGTTCGCCATGGACTGACGTACTTTCAGGCCATCTGTGATCGTTTTGAAGGAGTTATAGGTTAGTTTTATGTTTTTGGTAATTTTGGGCTAGAAGAACTCTGAATGGGCCTAAATTTGGACAGTCGATTGGAAACGCCCCAACTGACGAAACGCATAGCTTCGCCTACGACTAAGGCACTTTCGAGCCATCTGGGATTATAGTATTTTACACTTTTTCTCAGAAAATGATAGCCTTTTTGGGCATAAATCCCAACATCAGAATGGGCTCAAATTTGACGGGTCGCCCCAAGAGAGTCCAGTGAGCAGAACTCACCAGTTTGCTATGACGAAGGCCGTTTTTTTGTTATTCTGGGCCTTCTTGATGGACTTTTGGGCCTTTTTCAATTTTCTGTAATATTTAGAAACTTGATGGATTATAGTATTTTACACTTTTTCTCAGAAAATGATAACCTTTTTGGGCATAAATCCCAACATCAGAATGGGCTCAAATTTGACGGGTCGCCCCGGAAGAGTCCAGTGAGCAGAACTCACCAGTTTGCTATGACCAAGGCTGTTTTTTGTTTATTCTGGGCCTTCTTGATGGACTTTTGGGCCTTTTTCAATTTTCTGTAATATTTAGAAACTTTTAGGGTCTTTTTATAATTTTTCCTACTTTCGGGTTAGATTTTATTTATTGCCGTTTTTGTTTGATTGTTTGCAGACTTTGATGTATTGAAACTTTTGAGTTTCCGTTCAATAAAATTTCGAGTATCATAGTGTCTCAAGAATATTGTCGTTTTATTCTTGAATCGCCGTTTCGCTGTAATAAGACTTTCGAGTGAAGTTGATTACAGTTGAGATTCTAATTTTCCCACCATAATTTCCATTTTGCGTCACTGCCCAATAGACAAAACGTATCTCTTCACCATGGACAGATGTACTTTCGGGCCATCTAGGATCGTTTTCAAGGACTTTTAGGCCAGTTTTATGTTTCGTATAATTTTGGGCCAGAAGAACTCGGAAAGGGCTCAAATTTGGATGGCTGATTGGAAACGGCCTAACTGACAAAACGCATCGCTTCGCCATGGTCTAAGGCACTTTTGGGCCTATTTTATGTTTTTGGTAATTTTGGGCCAGAAGAACTCGGAATGGTCCCAAATTTGGCAGGCCGAGTGGAAACGGCCCAATGGATAAAATCTATCGCTTTGCCATGGATTGAGGTACTTACGAGCCACTAGGGATCATTTTGAATGACTTGTGGGCCTGTTTTATGTTTTGGGTAATTTTGGGCTAGAAGAACTCAGAATGGGCCCAAATTTAGCTAATCGATTAGAAACAACCCAGCTAACAAAACTCATCGCTTCGCCCTAGACTGAGGCACTTTCGAGCCATCTTGGATCCTTTTGAAGGACTTTTCGGCCTGTTTCATGTTTTTGGTAATTTTGGCCAGAAGAACTCAGAATGGGCCCAAATTAGGTAGGCCTATTCGAAACGGCCCAATCAAAAATCCCATTGCTTTGCCATGGATTGAGGTACTTTTAGGCCATCTGGGATCATTTTGAATGACTTTTGGGCCTGTTTTATGTTTTGGCTGATTTTGGGCCAAAAGAACTCACCATGGGCCCAAATTTGCTAGGCCGATTCGAAACGGCTCAACTGACAAAACTTATCACTTCGCATTGGGCTGAGGTACTTTCAAGCCATTTAGGATCATTTTGAATGACTTTTGGGCCTGCTTTAAGTTTTGGGTAATTTTGGGCTACAAGAACTTGGAATGGGCACAAATTTGGCTGGCGGATTGGAAACAGCCCAATTGACAAAACACATCACTTCGCCTTGCATTTAGGTACTTTTGAGCCATCTTTGATCGTTTTGAAGGACTTTTGCGCCTGTTATACATTTTGGGTATTTTTGGGCAAAAAGAAATCGAAATGGGGCCCAAATTTGGCTGGCCGATTGGAAATGTCCCAATTGACCAAGCGCTTCGCTTGGCCATCGACTAAGGCACTTTCAGGCCATCTGGGATCATTTTGAAAGACTTTTGGGTCTGTTGAACGTTTTGGGTAATTTTGGGCGAGAAGAACTCGGAATGGCCCCGAATTTGGTTGTCCAATTGGAAACGGCCCAACTGACAAAATGCATCGCTTTGCCACAGATTGAGGTACTTTCGAGCCATCAGGGATCATTTTGAAGGACTTTCGGGCCTGTTTTATGTTTTTGGTAATTTTGGCCAAAAGAACTCGGAATGGGCCCAAATTTGGCAGGCCGATTGGAAACGGCCCAAAGAAACACATTGCTTTGCCAAGGATAGAGGTACTTTTGAGCTATCTGGGATCATTTTGAAGAACTTTTGGGCCTGTTTTATGTTTTGGCTAATTTTGGGCCAAAAGAACTCGCCATGGGCCCAGATTTGCTTGGCCGATTAAAAACCGCCCAACTGACAGAACATATCGCTTCACCCTAGACTGAGGCACTTTCGGGCCATTTAGGAACGTTTTGATGGACTTTTAGGCATATTTTGTGTTTTGGGTAATTTTGGGCTAGAAGAACTCGGAATGGGCCCGAATTTGGTTGGCCGATTAGAAACGGCCCAACTGACAAAACTCATCACTTTGCTATGGACTGAGGCACTTACGGGCCATCTTGGATTGTTTTGAAGGACTTAATTTTGGCCAGTACTCGGAATGGGCCCAAATTTGGCAGGCCGATTGGAAACGGCCCAATGGAGAAACCCATGGCTTTGCCATGGATAGAGGTACTTTTGAGCCATCTGGGATCATTTTGAAGTGCTTTTGGGCCTCTTTTACGTTTTGGCTAATTTTGGGCCAAAGGAACTTGCCATGGGCCCAAATTTGCTTGGCCGATTAGAAACCGCCCACCTGACAGAACTTTTCGCTTCGCCCTGGACTGAGGCACTTTCGGGCCATTTAGGATCGTTTTGAAAGACTTTTAGGCATGTTTTATGCTTTGGGGAATATTGGGCCAGAAGAACTCGGAAAGGGGGCAAATTTGGCAGGCCGATTAGAAACGGCCTAATAGAGAAACCCATTTGTTTGCCATGGATTGAGGTACTTTTGAGCCATCTGGCATCATTTTGAAGTACTTTTGGGCCTGTTTTATGTTTTGGCTAATTTTGGGCCAAATTTAATTGACCGATTAAAAACCGCCCAATTGACAGAACTTATCGCTTCGCCCTGGACTGAGGCACTTTCGGGCCATTTAGGATCGTTTTGAAGGACTTTTAGGCATGTTTTGTGTTTTGGGTAATTTTGGGCCAGAAGAACTCGGAATGGGCCCGAATTTGATTGGCCGATTAGAAATGGCCACAACTCATCGCTTTGCCATGGTCTAAGGCACTTTCAGACCATCTGGGATCGTTTTGAAGGACTTTTGGGTCTGTTGGATGTTTTGGGTAATTTCGTACTAGGAGAACTCGGAATGGTCTCAAATTTGGTTGGCCGAATGGAAACGGCCCAACTGACAAATCGCATCTCTTGGCCATGGATTGAAGTACTTTCAAGCCATCTGGGTTCGTTTTGAAGGACCTTTGGGTGAGTTTTATGTTTTGGGTAGTATTGGTCTAGAAGAACTCTAAATGGGCCTGAATTTCAACGGTCGACTGGAAACGCCCCAACTGATGAAACGCATAGCTTAGCCTTCGACTAAGTATCTTTCAGGCCATCAGGGATCGTTTTGAAGGACTTTTGGGCCTGTTGGATATTCTGTGTAATTTTGGGCCATAAGAACTCGGGATGGCCCTAATTTGGCTGGCCGATTGGAAATAGCCCAATTGACAAAACGCATCGCTTCACCATGGACTAAGGCACTTTCGGGGCTTCTAGGATCGTTTTGAAGGACTTTTGGGCCTGTTTCATGTTTTGGGTAATTTTGGCCAGAAGAACTAGGAATGGGCCCAAATTTGGCAGACCGATTGGAAACGGCCCAATGGAGAAACCCATTTGTTTGCCAGGGATTGAGGTACTTTTGAGCCTTCTGGGATCATTTTGAAGTAGTTTTGGGCCTGTTTTACGTTTTGGCAAATTTTGGGCCAAAAGAACCTGCCCTGGGCCCAAATTTGCTTGGCCGATTAAAAAAGCCCCAACTGACAGAACATATCGCTTCACCCTAGACTGAGGCACTTTCGGGCCATTTAGGAACGTTTTGACGGACTTTTAGGCATATTTTGTGTTTTGGGTAATTTTGGGCCAGAAGAACTCGGAATGGGCCCAAATTGGTTGGCCGATTAGAAACGGCCCAACTGACAAAACTCATCACTTTGCTATGCACTGAGGCACTTACGAGCCATCTTGGATTGTTTTGAAGGACTTAATTTTGGCCAGTACTCGGAATGGGCCCAAATTTGGCAGGCCGATTCGAAACGGCCCAATGGAGAAACCCATGGCTTTGCCATGGATAGAGGTACTTTTGAGCCATCTAGGATCATTTTGAAGTGCTTTTGGGGCTCTTTTAGGTTTTGGCTAATTTTGGGCCAAAGGAACTTGCCATGGGCCCAAAGTTGCTTGGCCGATTAGAAACCGCCCACCTGACAGAACTTTTCGCTTTGCCCTGGACTGAGGCACTTTCGAGCCATTTAGGATCGTTTTGAAGGACTTTTAGGCATGATTTATGCTTTGGGGAATATTGGGCCAGAAGAACTCGGAAAGGGCACAAATTTGGCAGGCCGATTAGAAATGGCCTAATGGAGAAACCCATTTGTTTACCATGGATTGATGTACTTTTGAGCCATCTGGCATCATTTTGAAGTACTTTTGGGCCTGTTTTATGTTTTGGCTAATTTTGGGCCAAATTTAATTGACCGATTAAAAACCGCCCAATTGACAGAACTTATCGCTTCGCCCTGGACTGAGGCACTTTCGGGCCATTTAGGATCGTTTTGAAGGACTTTTAGGCATGTTTTGTGTTTTGGGTAATTTTGGGCCAGAAGAACTCGGAATGGGCCCGAATTTGGTTGGCAGATTAGAAACGGCCCAACTGACACAACTCATCGCTTTGCCATGGTCTAAGGCACTTTCAGACCATCTGGGATCGTTTTGAAGGACATTTGGGTCTGTTGGATGTTTTGGGTAATTTCGTACTAGGAGAACTCGGAATGGTCTCAAATTTGGTTGGTCGAATGGAAACGGCCTAACTGACAAATCGCATCTCTTTGCCTTGGATTGACGTACTTTCAAGCCATCTGGGTTCGTTTTGAAGGACCTTTGGGTGAGTTTTATGTTTTGGGTAGTATTGGTCTAGAAGAACTCTAAATGGGCCTGAATTTCAACGGTCGACTGGAAACGCCCCAACTGATGAAACGCATAGCTTAGCCTTCGACTAAGTATCTTTCAGGCCATCAGGGATCGTTTTGAAGGACTTTTGGGCCTATTGGATATTCTGTGTAATTTTGGGCCATAAGAACTCGGGATGGCCCTAATTTAGCTGGCCGATTGGAAATAGCCCAATTGACAAAACGCATCGCTTCGCCATGGACTAAGGCACTTTCGGGCCTTCTAGGATCGTTTTGAAGGACTTTTGGGCCTGTTTCATGTTTTGGGTAATTTTGGGCTACAAGAACGCATAATGGCCACTATTTGGCTGGCTGATTGGAAACGACGCAACAGACAAAATGCATAGCTTCACGAAGGACTAAGGTACTTTCAAGCCATCTGGGATCGTTTTGAATAACTTTTGGTCTAGTTTTTATGTTTTGGGTAAATTTGGGAGGCCGATTGGAAACGGTCCAGTGGACAAAACCCATTGCTTTCCCATGGACTGAGGTACATTCGGCCCATATGTGATCATTTTGGGCCTTTTTTATATTTTGGGTAATTTTGGGCCAGAAGAACTCGAAATGTGAACAAATTTGGCATACCTATTAGAAACTGCCCAATTGAAAAAACTCATCTCTTTGCCTAAGGACTAGGGCACTTTCGGGCCATTTAGGATCGTTTTGTAGGACTTTTGGGCCTGTTTTATGTTTTGGGTAATTCTGGGCTACAAGAACTCGAAATATTCTCAAATTTGACCGGCCGATTTGAAATGTCCTAACTGCCAAATTTCATCCCTTCGCCATGGACAAAAGCCCTTTCGGCCCATCTGGGATCGTTTTGAAGGACTTTTTGGCCTATTTTATGTTTTGGGTAATTTTGGGCCATAAGATCTCGGAATGTGAACAAATTTGGCGGATTGATTAGAAATGGCCAAACTGACAAAACTCATCGCTTTGCCTTAGGACAAAGGCACTTTCGGACCATCTAAGATCGTTTTGAAGGACTTTTAGGCTTGTTTTATGTTTTGGGTAATTCTAGGCTACAAGAACTCAGAATGGGCTCAAATTTGGCTAGCCGATAAGAAATGGCCCCTCTGACAAATCTCATCGCTTCGCCATGGACTATGGCCCTTTCGGGCCATCTGTGATTGTTTTGAACGACTTTTGGGCCTGCTTTAAGTTTTGGGTAATTTTTGGCTAGAAGAACTCGACATGGCCCCTAATTTGGCTGGCCGATTGGAAACAGCCCAACTGACAAAATGCATCGCTTCGCCATGGACTATTGCACTTTCCGGCCGTATGGGAGTGTTTTGAATTTCTTTTGTTCCTGTTTTATGTTTTGGGTAATTTTGGGCTACAAGAAATAGGAATGGCTTCTATTTGGCTGGCCAATTGGAAATTGCCCAACAGACAAAATGCATAGCTTCGCTATGGACTAAGGCACTTTCAAGCCATCTGGGATCATTTTGAATGACCTTTGGGCCTGTTTTATGTATTGGGTAATTTTGAGCCAGAAGAACTCGGAATGGGCCAAAATTTGGCTGGCCGAATGGAAACGGCCCAACTGACAAAAAGCTTCTCTTTGCCATGGACTAAAGTACTTTCAGGCCAAATGGGATCGTTTTGAAGGACTTTTGGGTTATTTGTATGTTTTGGGTAATTTTGGTCCAGAAGAAATCTAAATGGGCCTATATTTGGACGGTCAATTGGAAACTCCCGAATTGACGAAACGCATACCTTCGCCATCTACTAAGGCTCTTTCGGGCCATCAGGGATCGTTTTGAACGACTTTTGGGCCTATTGGATACTTTGGGTAATATTGGGCCAGAAGAACTCGGAAAGGGCGCAAATTTGGCAGGTCGATTGGAAACGGCCTAATGGAGAAACCCATTTGTTTGCCATGGATTGAGGTACTTTTGGGCCATCTGGGATCATTTCGAAGTACTTTTGGGCCTGTTTTATGTTTTGGCTAATTTTGGGCCAAAAGAACTCGCCATGGGCCCAAATTTAATTGCCCGATTAAAAACCACCCAACTGACGGAACGTATTGCTTCGCCCTGGACTGAGGCACTTTCGGGCCATTTAGGATCGTTTTGAAGGACTTTTAGGCATGTTTTGTGTTTTTGGTAATTTTGGGCCAGAAGAACTCGGAATGGGCCCGAATTTGGTTGGCAGATTAGAAATGGCCCAACTGACAAAACTCATCGCTTTGCCATGGACTAAGGCACTTTCAGACCATCAGGGATCGTTTTGAAGGACTTTTGGGTCTTTTTTATGTTCTTGTTAATTTTGGCCAGAAGAACTAGGAATGGGCCCAAATTTGGCAGGCCGATTGGAAACGGCCCAATGGCGAAAACCATCTGTTTGCCATGGATTGAGGTACTTTTGAGCCATCTGGGCTCATTTTGAAGTACTTTTGGGCTTGCTTTACGTTTTGGCTAACTTTGGGCCAAAAGAACTCGCCATGGGCCCAAATTTGCTTGGTCGATTAAAAACCGCCCAATTGACAGAACTTATCGCTTCGCCCTAGACTGAGGCACTTTCGGGCCATTTACGATCGTTTTGAAGGACTTTTAGGCATGTTTTGTGTTTTGGGTAATTTTGGGCAAGAAGAACTCGAAATGGGCCCGAATTTGGTTGGCCGTTTAGAAACGGCCCAACTGACAAAACTTACCGCTTTGCCATGGACTGAGGCACTTACAGGCCAACTTGGATTGTTTTGAAGGACTTTTGGGAATGTTTTATGTTTTTGTTAATTTTGGCTAGAGGAACTCGGAATGGGCCAAAATTTGGCAAGCCGATTGGAAACGGCTTAACTGACAAATCACATCACTTCACCATGGACTAAAGTACTTTCAGGCCATCTGGGATCGTTTTGAAGGGCCTTTGGGTGTTTTGGGCCTGTTTTATGTCTTGGGTAATTTTGGGCTACAAGAACTTGGATTGGCTCCTATTTGGCTGGCTGATTGGAAACGGCCCAACTGACAAAACTTACCGCTTTGCCATGGATTGAGGCACTTACGGGCCAACTTGGATTGTTTTGAAGGACTTTTGGGAATGTTTTATGTTTTTGTTAATTTTGGCTAGAGGAACTCGGAATGGGCCCAAATTTGGCTAGTCGATTGGAAACGGCCCAATGGAGAAACAGCCCAACTGAAAAATCACATTGCTTCACCATGGACTGAAGTACTTTCAGGCCATCTGGGATCGTTTTGAAGGGCCTTTGGGTGTTTTGGGTAGTTTTGGTCAAGAAGAACTGTAAATGGGCCTAAATTTGGACGGTCGATTGGAAACCCCCCAACTGAAGAAACGCATAGCTTCGCCTTCGTCTAAGTATCTTTCAGGCCATCAGGGATCGTTTTGAAGAACTTTTGGGCCTGTTGGATGTTTTTGGTAATTTTGGGCCATAAGAACTCGAGATGGCCCAAATTTGGCTGGCCGATTGGAAACAGCCCAATTGACAAAACTCATCACTTCGACAAGGACTAAGGCACGTTTGGGCCATCTGGGATCGTTTTGAAGGACTTTTTGGCCTGTTGGATGTTTTGGGTATTTTTGGGCCAGAAGAACTCGGAATGGGCTCAAATTTGGATGGCTGATTGGAAACGGCCCAACTGACAAAACACATCACTTCGCCTTGGACAAAGCCACTTTTGGGGCATCTGGGATCGTTTTGAAGGACTTTTGGGCCTATTTTATGTTTTGGGTAATTTTGGGTTAGATGAACTCGGAGTGGACCCGAATTTGGTTGGCTGATTAGAAACTGTCCAACTGACAAAACTCATCACTTTGCAATGGGCTAAGGCACTTTCTGACCATCTGGGATCATTTTGAAGGACTTTTGATCTTGTTGGATGTTATGGGTAATTTAGTACTAGGAGAACTCGGAATGGTCGCAAATTTGGTTGGCCGAATGGAAAAGGCCAAATTGACAAAACACATCTCTTCGCCATGGACTAAAGTACTTTCAGGCCATCTGAGATCGTTTTGAAGGACTTTTGGGTTAGTTTTATCATATGGGTAATTTTGGTCTAGAACCACTGTAAATGGGCCTAAATTTGGAAGGTCGATTTGAAACGCCCCAACTGACGAAATGCATAGCTTCGCCTTCGACTAAGGCTCATTTGAGCCATCAGGGATCGTTTTGAAGGACTTTTGGGCCATAAGAACTCGGGATGGCCCAAATTTGGCTGGCCGATTGGAAACGGCCCAACTGACAAAAATCATCACTTCGCCATAGACCTAGGCACTCTCGGGCCATCTGCGATCGTTTTGAAGGTCTTTTGGGCCTGTTTTATGTTTTCGGTAATTTTGGGTTGGATGAACTCGGAATGGACCCAAATTTGGTTGGCTGATTAGAAACGGTCCAACTGATAAAACTCATCACTTTGCCGTGGGCTAAGGCACTTTCAGACCATCTGGGATCATTTTGAAGGACTTTTGATCTTGTTGGATGTTATGGGTAATTTAGTACTAGGAGAACTCGGAA
>JAOXNR010052637.1:0-16010 GCA_028571225.1 Parsonsia alboflavescens | reverse complement strand
GTTTGTATTAGAATAGAGGGATTCTATTGTAATGTTCAATACCTATTGTAATCTTTTCATCTTAGAGGATGTTACGGCAGAACTAAATCTTTGAGGAGTTAGCCTCATATTTTCTTTAGAATAAACTTCATATGTTTTGAGTTCATTTACCTTCTGGTAAGATTAACCTATATATCTCATTACTTTTGTTTATTAGTTAATTTGCTGGCATTAGATTCTTTCAGTCTGGAATCTCCTCCAGTAGATACCCTCTAATTGGATTCACAGCATCTTGGCCTGATGTTGAATCTCCAGATGTGCTTGAATGTGCATCCCTAGGAAGCACAAAATCACTACCTACTGCTGGAATATCCACCTGTTCTTACACTGCTGCGATCTGCTGTTCACCATGAGACTGTTCCATTCTATCCACAACTGGTTCCATATGTGCTTCTACAGGCCTCGGTCCGAGTTGTTCCCTGGTCGTTGGTGGAATTTCTTGAGTACTCAAAGGAAAATCGTCACTAATAGGTGGCTGAGTTGCGATCTGAGTCTCCATTGGTGCACTAATTTCACGAATTGGCTGCCTGGAATCTGACTTGCATGGCTAATCCTTATTTCCCCTAGTTCCCAATGGCTCAACTGTTGCATCCTTCTGAAGCACTGGTTGTTGCAGAATTAATTCTCTGTCCTTAGCCTTCCAAACCCACAAGCTCCTTGCTTTATCATTCTGATGTTCCGTCCCCAGTACCGCAGGTACATTCTGAATCTTCTTCACCCACAATTCTGGATGTTTCTCATGGCAAACTCTTTAGAATGACCAATCTTTTTGCAAAAGGCATAATAATGCAACATGTGCACATATGTGATTGGCTGCCAAAACCTCGAATTCTCCTGATTAATCCAAATTTTGTTTGTCAAAGTTTGCAGAAGATCGATCTCTATGCACAAGCGAGCAACACTTGGGATAGACATGTTTACGGTTCGTGCATCAACCTTGAGGGGTTTCCCAACAACAAATGCGAAAGAGTGAAGAATCTCTTTCATGAAGAAGTGTATGGGTAGGAAGGGAAAGGAGATCCATGATGGAATGGTCGACGACTCCTCCTTCACATGGAACTGAGGCGCCCATTTTAACACCCTCATCGGAATACCATTAAGCATCCATACTCCTTTTAACCATAGGCAGCAATAATCATGTTCGTGAGAAACCCGTATAATAACATGCCTTGCATCTAGCAACTCGATTGTGCAATTTCCTTTAAGCCCATCAAGAATGATTTGTGGATGTTGTCGAGGGACGGTTTCCCATCCGAGAACTTCCCAACCAAGGATAATTTGAAAGGAGTAGAGAGGGTGGCGACTTCCTCCTTGGCAAAGAAGAAAGCCGGTTCACCCTTAAATTGCTGTGGTTTCTTCAGTGGGGCAATTGGAGGAATTTTGCCGAGGCTGCTGGATTGCCACTTGAATAGAGAAGAGAAAGAGCCGTTTCCCTATGGAGGAATGGGATTGGAAGGCGGCGTAGCAGTTTCCATCTTGCATGGTGGCAAAGAAAGTTTGGCAGCTAGGATTTTCTTTCCTTAGTTTCTGAAACTTTAGTTAGTTTCTTTGAAACATTTTGAATTTAAGGTAACCATTTTACATGGACAACATGTCAATTTTCTATGATCACATAGGAATACCAATTCCATGGAATTAAGCTTGAATGTAATAGTCATTCCATCCAACCAAATGGCGTTAAGGAGAGCTTTTGACTTTTATAAAGTCATTAATTTATCCAACTCATCAATGTAATTAGACGGGGTAGGAAACATTAAGCAAGTGACATAAATTCTTAAATATACTTAAAAAGAAGTCTGAAATTGTTAAAAAGAAGTTTGACAAAGAAAGGGTAAAATAGATAATGGAGTGATACTTTTTGTCTTCCAATGTATAAACAATAATCATTTTGAAACAAAACTCCATTCCTTAAACGACATTCATTCAGAAAAAGGGGAGTGTGTGTGTGTGTATATATTATATATTTATATGCTTATGAAACTTGAGGCTCTAGCTTGGCTTTGAATTCTCCCGAAATTTATATCAACTAAATCTTGTGTCTTTTTTTAGGAAAATTGTGTTAATTGTTGAGGTTTGACTTTGGATTGGAGAAAGTTGTGTTGTTTTGATGAAGACTTCCTTGAGTATAGAGTATGGTAATCTCGGTTGGGGTTGAATTTCTCTTGATGGAGTTGTATGATCGTAATTTAAATTATTCCATGATGTTATCTGTTAGCTATTTGTGTAGGCTATTATTTCTGAAACTTAGAGCTATTTGGTTTTTGAAGATCCATTAGGATATTTATGAATTGGCTATGAGTTTTACAGATTGATCAAATCAGATTTATCTAAATTGGATATTTCCATATTTATTAATGTATTGTGATTATCTTTTAGAAAGGAATATCACTTGTAATCCTTTTACATTACTATTTTGTCCAAAACAAGACAATCCTTGAGTGATAAAGATTGATGATGATTGAGCAACGTGTTGAGGAGTCCTTGCTGAAAAACCTTTTAAATATTCGGGACAATATTTTTTGGTAGTAGAACTCAGAAGGATTATCTCAACCTCACTATTTCAAACTGTCACAGGCATGTTACAACGGTTCTTGTGGAACAGTTCTGGAACTCAAGGGGAGTTCGGCTTCGGGAGAAGCTTTGTCATCTTCAGAGGGATTCTAGAAGATATTGCTATATATGCAAGAGGGATTCTTGCTGTGAGTTTGTAAGGTAAAACTTAGTATAGGGTAGTGATAGACTAGAGGGATTCTATTGTTCTATACTATACTTATTCTAATGTTTTTATCTTAGTGGATTTTTTAGGGGGATTTTGCCTTGAGGACATAGCCCAATATTGGATATATTGCAATGGGGTGAACCTCGTTAAATCTTGGTGTTCACTTACTTTCTGCGATAATTTGCATATTCAGTATATTAAGTATACTTAATAGTAGAATTGCTTGCAAAAGATTCTTTCAATTGGTATCAATGCCATAAACTAACGAATTGGTGAAAGATCTTGGACTACAAGAAGGAGGATCAATGAGTACACCACCTCTGCTCAATGGATCCAATTATTCATATTGGAAGGCTCGGATGACTGCGTTCATCAAAGCACTAGATGAAAAGGCTTGGAAATCAGTCCGAAAAAGATGGACTCCTCCAAAAGATGAGAAGGATCTTTTGAAGGATGAAGATACCTAGACAGTGCAGGAGGAAAAGAAAGCTAATTTAATTCTAAAGCTCTTAATGCTATACTATTTTTACTACTGTTGATGTTAATCAGTTTTGTTTGATTGCACAATGTATTTCAGCAAAGGAGGCCTGGACAACATTACAAACAGCACATGATGGAACATCAACTGTGCGACAATCGAAATTGCAAATGATCAGTTCTCACTTTGAGAAATTATAGATGGACGAAACTAAAACTATTGCTGATTTTCACGCAAAATTGAGTGATCTACCTAATGAGTCATGCACTCTTGGAAAGAAAATGATTGAAGAAACATTGGTAAGCAAAACTCTGAGATCTCTTCCCGAATAGTTCGCTCACAAAGTAACTGCAATTGAAGAAGTAAAGGATATCGATATAATCATTTATGACTAGTTAATCGGCTCGTTACAAACCTTTGAGATGAACCTAATGCAAAATTGGAAGGACAAAGTATTGCTTTTCAAGTTGCTGATCCCATTGATCCAGAAATTGACTATTCTGAAGGAGTTCAGCAAGCAATGTCCCTGATCTCCCGAAATTTCAACAAAATGTACAGACGAATCAAAGGTAAACCAAACCCCGATCAATTCAAGAACAATACCGGAAATAGAAAACCATTTGGTAAGTCTCCTTCTGATTTTATTGATTCTAATATCAGGACTAACAGAGGAATACAGTGTCGGGAATGTGAAGGTTATGGTCATATTCAAGCTGAATGTGCAACTTATCTCAAAAAATATAAGAAGTCTTTTATTACTACTTGGAGTGATGGGGAACAAACTGATGAGGATGAGGAGAGAGCTGAACAAACAAAAAATTTCGTTGCCCTACATGGTGAAGTTGATTCATCTGAATGTGACAAACCAAGCATGACAAATGTTAAACTAGATGAAGAAACGGAGGTAAGACAAAGCTTTCCAGAATTAACTGACATAGACAGTAACAGTGAACTCACTCCTAATGATATACTTGAAGCCTATGAAGAATTGTTCAATCGGTGTATCAAGCTTAACAAAATAAACAGAGAACTAGAGCTTAAGGTAAAAATGCATATGTTTGAGAAAGAACAATTGGAAACTAAAATCAACATTTTGATTGCAGATTGTGAAGCAAAGGAGTAGAAATTTCATAAACTATCAAAGGAACATGACACTGCAATGAAAACTATGATGATGATGAATGGTGGCATAGATAAACTGGATCATATATTGGCAGAATAAAGACAATCATATGATCATCGAGGTTTAGGCTATGATGACAGTCATAACAATGTTCAACGACAAGCACTTAGAATTGAGAAATCAAAAGTGAAAAAGTCACAATCACAAGGTATTAACTTACAAAAGTATTCAGCCAAAGGTAAGACAAAGTTGTTTGTACCTACTTGTCACTACTATCTTCAAAAAGGACATATTAGACCCAACTGTTTTGAGACGTTATATACCTCTATTTCTGAAACGTCACCAACACGGAACCAACACACTTGGAATCACAAGCTTAAACAAATTTGGGTTAGGAAAAATAAGCACAACTGTATGGCAGGCTTTATGTCCTTAAAAGTGTCTGATTCTGATTTATGGTTTTTTTATTGTGGTTGGTCTCGTCACATGACTGGTAAAAAGGAATATTTGAAAGATTATCATGAATGCAATCTTTGCCAAGTCACTTTTGGTGATGGTAAGCAAGGACAAATCTTGGGAAAAGGAACTCTTATGGTAAAAGGAATGCCTCATCTCCATAATGTGTTTTTAGTAGATGGTGTTTAGGCTATTTTGAATAGTATTAGTCAGTTGTGTGATGACGAGTTGTTTGTTAAGTTCACCAAGAATGCATGTCATGTGTATGATGAAAATAAGAACTAAGTACTGTCGGGTAGTAGATCCTCTAGCAACTGCTATACCACTGATACAACTATAAATTGTAACAGCACAAGCTAGAATAATATTGAATTATGGCATGAGAGATTGGGACATGTAAACTTCAAACAACTAACTGAAATCTCTATTACAGGTGCTGTCAAAGGAATCCCTGACTTTGGAGTTAATAAAGGTGCCATATGTGACACTTGTGAACTTGGAAAACAAAAACATCAAACACAAAAAGCTATCAACTTTATTACAACTTCTCGTCCAGTTAAGCTATTACACATGGATCTTATGGGTCCTATGGAAGTTGAAAGTGTGGGAGGTAAAAAGTATGTGTTTGTATGTGTAGATGATTTTTCAAGATTTACCTAGGTAGATTTGCTTGGGGAAAAATCAAATTCTTTTGAATCATTCAAATGGTTGTCTAAGCGATTAACCAGGGAAAAAGTTGATATTTTTGGAAAAATTATTCGCATTAGAAGTGATCATAGAAAAGAATGTAAAAATATCATCTTCACTAATTTCTATGAAGGTCGTGGTATCTTGCATGAGTTCTCTGCACCAAAGACACGACAACAGAATGGTGTTGTAGAAAGGAAAAACAGGGCTTTACAAGAAATGGCTAGGGTCATGTTATGTGCTAAAGGAATACTATCAAAATTTTGGGCTGAAGCTATAAATACTGCTTGTTATATCATTAATCTTGTCTATATCAGAACAGTAACAAAGTTGACTTCCTATGAAATATGGAAAGGAAGGAAGCCAAATGTTTGCTACTTTCATGTCTTTGGAAGTAAGTGTTTTATTTTGAATGATAGAGACACCCTTGGTAAGTTTGATCCAAAAAGTGACGTTGGTATTTTTCTTGGATATGCAACAAATAGTCAGGCTTATAGAGTACTAATCAACGTTCTAGAAAAATCATGGAATTCTCTAATGTTGTGTTTGATGAACCTACAGTGACTTTTCCGAAGTCAGAAGACGAAGAAACAGGGAAATCTTGTACTCAACTGACAGGACAGCAACAACAATCAACAGATGAAAAACAGGGTTCCCCCAGTAACTCAGAAAAGTGCAGTATTCTGCTTCAGACAGTTCATACCACAGGGAATCAATTAGGAACAACACATGATGAAATTTAGGCTAGAACAGAGACTCAAATGGAAACTAGGAAGAAGGTTGCAAGACAAATCTCCTCCAGAATACAAAAGCACATCCGTTGAAAGAGGTAATTGGAGATTTGGAGGAAGGAACACTCACTAGAGGTAAGACTAAAGCTAACTATAGCGAGATGATTAGATTTGTTTGTTACATATCTACTATAGAACTTAAAAATGTAAATCAAGCCTTAAAAGATGACTATTGGATTAATGCCATGCATGAGGAATTAGAACAATTCAACAGGTTGGATGCTTGGTCGTTGATACCAAGACCTGAAAATATGAATATCACTGGTACAAAATGGATTTTTAAGAATAAAACAGACGAGTCTAGAAATATTGTTAGAAACACAGCCAGATTAGTAGCTTAAAGATATGCACAAGTAGAAGGTGTGGATTTTTATGAAACATTTGCACCTGTGGCTCGATTGGAATCTATTAGGCTATTGTTATGTGTTGCTTGTCTTCGTCAGTTTAAGTTGTATCAAATGGATATCAAAAATTCCTTCTTAAATGGTATCCAAAGTGAAGAGGTCTGTGTTGAACAACCTAAGGGCTTTATTGATCCTAAGTTTCCAGATCATGTGTTTGAATTGAAAAAGGCACTATATGGTTTAAAACAAGTCCCTCGAGCATGGTATGAAAGGTTAACCTAATATCTATTGAAACAAAGTTACGAACGAGGGGGAGTTGATAAAACCATATTTTTAAAACGGTTATCTAAAGAAATTTTAATTGCTCAAATCTATGTTGATGATATTTTTTTTGGTTCTACTTCTATTCAACATGCAGATGCCTTTGTGAAACAAATGACATAAGAGTTTGAAATGAGTATGGTTGGTGAATTGACATATTTTCTAGGATTGCAAGTTAAACAACTTGCAGATGGGATATACATCTCACAAAGCAAATATGCTAAGACGTTGGTTAAAAAATTTGGTCTCGAAAATGCCAAAACTGTCAGAACACCGATTTGTACTCATCTAAAATTGTCTATAGACGATGCAGGAACAGCGGTGGAGTCAAGTCTGTATCGAAGTATGATCAGGAGCTTGTTGTATCTTACAACAAGTGGACCAGACCTATCTCTCACTGTTGGCATCTATGTTAGATATCAAGCAAATTCCAAAAAATCTCACCTGATGGCTGTTAAAAGGATTATTTGCTATGTCAATACTACATAACATTATGGCATTTGGTATACTACTGACTGCACAGCGTTTTTGGCAGGTTTCAGTGATGCAGACTGGGCAGGAAACTTGGATGATCGTAAAAGTACTTCTGGAGGGTGCTTCTACATTGGAAAAGATCTAGTTTCATGGTACAATAGGAAGTAGAAATCAATTTCATTATCAACCACAGAAGCTGAATACATTGCCACTGTAAGTTGTACACAACTATTGTGGATGCAACAAATGCTAAAAGATTACGATATTGCACAAGATATTTTGTGACAATAAAAGTGCCATTGATATATCTAAGAATCTTATTCAGTACACTTGCACTAAAAACATTGACATAAGACATCACTTTATTAGAGAATTGGTAGAGACTAAGTCTTTCGTCATTGAGCATGTATCAACGGAAAAACAACTAGCTAACATCTTTACTAAACCTTTGGATGCTAAAACATTGGAATCGTTAAGGAAAGCTTTAGGAGTTTGTTTTCTTGATATTTGAATAACATGAGTACGACAGTTGCTCTATGGCATAGTGGTTCAACAATATTATCTTGTTTTGATCTCTTCTCCTACATCATTGTTGAGGGTTTATCATTCTTAAATTTCACATATAGAGAGTATGTCAAAATATCTTTCATTAAACTAGAATTTTTCTTCGTTTGCACAGACATGAATGATTTCTTCAACCTTCCCTTATACATATATAAAAGAAAAGAAAAAACTTATTCCAAGGAGGAACAAGGGAATGTCATTTGATTTTGGCAAAAATTGCTTATTTTCTAAGAAAAGAGTTACCAACACTATTTTATGCTACTAGCTATACATGATCAAGATCATGTTTGAAAAAAAAGGTACTTCAGTGGTTGTGTGAAAACTATCTCAGATTGAGGGAATGCCAAGGAGGAACAAGGGAATGTCATTTGATTTCAGCAAAAATTGCTTATTTTCTGAGAAAAGAGTTACCTTCACTATTGTGTGCAGCAAGCTATACATGATCAAAATCATCCTTAAAAAATGCTACTTTAGTGGTTGTGTGAAAACTATTTTAGATTGAGGGAAAAGTGTTTTTGTTGATTTCAATCATGTACACTCACCTTCACTAAAATTCTGGTTTAGTGATTAGTTATTTTTCTCTCTCTTTATTCTTAATTTAAGTTTGGTAACTTTCGAAATGAAAAGGGAAATTGTTCTAATTAGGATAACCAAGCTAAACTTACCATACTTAAGGTGACTGTCTTACTCATTTATTATTATTATTATTTTTTTTTTTTTAAAAAAAAATATATATTATTGTAAAAAAAAGTTTTCCCGAGAGATATGTTGTTTGAATTCTTTTGTTAGTTTAATGTCCTTGGCGGTTAAATTACCTTGATCCATGCTCAAGTCTTCAGTCTCCGTCATCTATCACATTGAGACTTGAAATTTTTTTAATTTTCATCCATCCCAATAAGTCTTATTATCTTCCCCTGATCTTTTTGCACTAGTCCCAGAGTTTTTCTGCACATTACCATTATCGTGGTTACCAAAAGGGGTTTTTTAGTTTTTCTTCGTGTGTTTATTAACCGGCTTCTCTTCACCAATTTTTTGTGTTTTCTATCAATCTTCAAAAGTCTTTGCAGAACCTGTTTGTGGTTACTTTCGATTCCACCATGGTTCGTGTAAAACAAGTCGCAAGGAAGAATAGAGGTAGTGTCACTATTACTCCATCCACATCCACATCCAATTCCACACCTCCTCCGTCGTGACTCGAACCAGCTGCCCCGGTGATATCTTCGGTCTCCTCCATGATTCGAGCGTGTAGGAAGTCCTAAAAACAATTGCTACTGAACAAAGTCAACATTCCTCTTGTAGTCCCCTTGCTTAGTCACCAACCACCGGACCTTCGATGGCTGCTCAGCCTTCTGTTTCCACGCAGCCCTCTAGAAAACCCAAACCAAAACAAAAACGGGGGTCTCCTAGTTCTAGAAAATATGAACCACGTCAAAAGTTTGGATCCTCCAGCCATGCTTCTGCTTCTTCTTCCCTACCCTGTAGATTTGGATGACTCTGCTCCATCTGATCATGAGGTTATCAATCAGGACTTCTATTTAATCTGCTCCAAGGGTAACTCCTATAAAACCCCTCAATGAAAAATTTTAGAATGCTCATTGTGCCAATCACTGGAATAACATAGTTTCTTGAAAGATAATTGGGGAATGCAACATTGACATTCTAAGTCAAGCAAAGGTAGGGATATAAGAGTTTTTGTCACGGAACATGTACATGAAATTTGTCTTTTTACATTGATGGTGTGGTTTGTGATTTCTATGTCAATCTGTATGAAATTCAGAGTGTTGACAATCCTCTGCTTCAGAGGGTTTATGTTCATGGTGATGTGTTTGATTTTTCTCCAAGTTTGATTCGGGAATATTTGGGTTATCAAAGTGCTGATACTCTTTCTGGGTCTAAGGAATCTTCCTCATTGAATTTTGATGGTATTGCTTCTGAGTTGACCGGACGTCACATTATTAAATGGCCCCATGATAATGCCATTAGAGCCTCTGCCTTGTCCACAAAATACTCCGTCCTTCACAAAATTTCAAAGTCAATTGGTTTTCCTTGAACTTATTATTCTACTATTTTTGCTGAACATCCCCATCTATTATATTCTCTTGGGACTAGTACTACTTTTGATCTGGGACAACACATATTTGATTTTATTTATGGCTATTAGAAATGGGACAAGACCTATGGGAGTTTGCCCTTTCCTGTTCTCATTACTACAATTCTGCTCAAACATCATGATGTAAGGATTTCAGCAGATGACCCTATTTTTCCAACTAAACTGCTAAAAGTTTCTCCAAAACTGTTCAAAGGAAAATGGGTCAATGACATGAGATCACTAGCTAGTTCTTTGCCTGCTTCCTCCCCTGGTTTTATGTCTAGGCCTAACCTTGTGCAGCTTCACAAAGCTCTTGCACCTTTGTCTGCTACTCTTCTATAGTTTCAACAGTCTCTATTGACTTTTCACCAGGCGATTACCACCTCGGAATAGGTTGTTGTTGCTACTCTCCCTACTCCAGCTGCTTATTCCTCTTTTGCTTCTTCATTCTCTGACTGATGTTTGGCATTCTTCTTGGCAACAAGGGGGAGACACTTGTTGGTGGTTTTTTTATTTTTTCCACTCTGGTTCTTTCTATGTTTTTGATCAATACTTCTGGGTTATTGCTATATTTGTTTCTTTCAGTTTTTGGATGATACCATTAGTGGTTCTGTTTTACTAAGTTACTATGTTGCTACTGATATTCCAGATTCCTTGTTTTTGCTAGTAGTACTTTGGTTTCTACTTTGTTATTGCATTGACTCTGTTTTAACAGCTTATAGCTTTTATGGTTATTGTTTCAAAAACCATAGTGTTTGTGTTTTAGCCAAAATAATGCCAAAGGGGGAGTTTGTTAGCTATTTGTGTTGGCTATTATTTTTGAAACTTAGAACTAATCTTGTTTTTGAAGATACATTAGGATATTGATGAATTGGCTATGAGTTTTACAGATTGATCAAATCAGTTTTGAGTTTATTGAGATCTTTCGGATTTCCTGAGTTATTCTCATTAAATTCTTAATCATTTGATATGGTATCTCTTACGATTTCTGAAGATAGATATTCATTGATTGATTATCCTAAATTGATATTTCCATATTTATTAATATATTGTGATTATCTTTTAGAAAGGAATATCTCTTGTAATCCTTTTACATTGCTATCATTTCCGAAACAAGATAATCTTTGAATGATAAAGATTGATGATGATTGAGCAATGTGCTGAGGATTCCTTGCTGAAAATCCTTATAAATATTCAGGAGAATATCTATTGGTAGTAGAAGTCGGGAGGAGTATCTCTACATCACTATCGCAAACTGTCACAAGCATGTCGTGGGAAGTATTACAACGGCTCTTGTGGTATAGTTCTAGAACTTAGAGGAAGTTCGGCTTCAGGAGAAGCTTTGTCATCTTTAGAGGGATTTTAGAAGATGTCGTGATATATGCAAGAGGGATTCTTGCTGTGAGTTTGTAAGGTAAAACTTAGTATAAGGTAGTAATAGACTAGAGGGATTCTATTGTTCTATACTATACCTAGCGTAATGCTTTTATCTTAGTGATTTTTCAGGTGGATTTTGAATTGAGGACGTAGCCTAATATTGGATATATTCCAATGGGGTGAACCCCATTAAATCTCGCTGTTCATTTACTTTTTGTTAGAATTTACATATTCAGTATATTACGTATACTTAATAGTAAAATTGCTAGCAAAAGATTCTTGCATCATCTAAAGTTTATGATAACTACTTTTGTCAAGTTTACATTATAATGGTCTTGATTTATAATAAAAGGTATAAAACGTCATGATTCAAATTATAAATATGAAATCCTAGATTGTTGATACATGGAATGATTTTGAAAGCCTAATAAGTACTTATTGACATAGTAGTTAGCTTTCAGATGATCAAATAGACCAAAATTTTAAAATTTTAAAATTGACATAGTAGTTAGCTGTCCATTTTTTTTTAATGCCAAAACCCAAGGATTTTAGACTTAATTTTAACACTATAAAGCCTCTAATTTGAAAACAAATGATATATGAAAGTTTTGGTATAGACTCCCATTAGGTTTAATAATCCAAACGTAGGGAATGTACAATTTTATAAAGCCATTGCATATGTTTATGTCCATATTAATATCTACTAAATCAAATTCTATTAATAGAAACGAATTTCTACGGAACAAAATATTCCCTACAAATTTAACTGGAAAATTTCAAATTATAACCTCAAGCTCAAATATCTAGTAAGTTTTGGATAGAACCATTCTAAAAGCATAGAGTTTTCAGAAAGCTAAATTTTCTCTACAACTTTAAAACCCCAAATCATACAATGTGGACTTAAATCTATCAAAGGTTCTGATAAATCCATTTTGAAATTATGATCAAACTTTATTAAACTGTTGGTCTTCATCAATAAACATTTTGAAAGCTTCGCCATCAACTCCAAGTATTAAACAAACATTCTTCTCATTCTTCTAAGAGTAAACTTTTACAAAAAATATCGTTCTTATTTCCAAGTTTAGTTACTCAGGGTATACAAACTCACTTTTATAAGTGATTTAAGAAGAAAGAATTCTAAAATTGTACAAATATGCTTGATGCTCCAAAAAAGCCACTTAATTGGGTCATGTCTAGGATGACTCTGACACAAAATCTAGGACATGAAATCTAATTGGTTGAAACTACGATAATTAAATAGATATGGTAATCTACTTAGCCATCCAAACTCCCACCTACTCAGAGTACATAACCTGGTTATTTGAACTTAAGTACTGTACAATGGAGTTAACGATGGGAAACTTGCAAGGGATGGGAAAGCACAAGGTTGACAAACCTTTGATATGGATCCCATTAACTAATAAGTGAACTTGTCAAGGCATATTAGGAGGTTTAACATGATATAGGAGGGTTCACTACTTTAAACTGATGGTACTAGGGGAATATTCACATCATGTCTTGTTGCAGTTGGTTAGGTATGATCATGTACTTTTAGTGATAAGGGTGATGCTAGTAATTGTCTTGAATATGGAAATCGTTTGAATATTTGAACTTGCCTGATTTACTCTTGATCGAGCTCTTATTTATCTTAAAAGATTTTTATGTTCTTCTCTAGCATAGCAAGGATGACTCACTAAGCTTTAGTGATGGAGATCAAGGAGGAACTAAAAGAAATGGTGTGCCAATAATTCCTGAACTGCCAATCACACATTGAAGGGCATATAAGCTAAGGCAATTGATTGTTCGTTTCATCAAAGAAATTTGAAGACGAACTTCCTTTAGAGTCTCTAACGCATTCAAAAAAAGGGGTACAAGTTTCTAAAACATTGTTTTCATAGAGCAGGGTTTGGAGGACAATATTAAAGCTAAACAACGCAAAATGGCCATTCCTGAGAATGACCGATTCATCAACCGGTCCAATCCTCAGGTGCTAGTCGAACAAAGCAGCCAAGAGCTTCTTCCAGAAAAGTATTGGTTTTTCAACTGGTTTGACAGCTGGTGCCGTTCTAAGTTGTTTCTTCCTAGGACCGAGGATTTCTAACTATTTTTTCATAATTTTTAGTTCTTATTTTGTCTAGGAAACTTCTCTTATGTCTTTCAAATCATCATATAATTGTTATTAAGGTATTGATAGTTTATTTCAATTAAGAAAGTCTTACAAATTCTAGTTGTTATGAATAGGGCCATTGAAGGCGAAAGTCATAATTCAATGCAGTTTTTAAAGTTTGAGAGAAATGTCATTCTTTTTTGGTTCTTCTTGGAATTCTCGACTTATCATTCAATTTGCCATGGTTGATTATGGCATCTTCATTGGAGATATTTATTTACGCTTGGGAATAAACGTGGGTCAATATACAATCAAACATCTAAACCTCGTAATTGTCCGGGGCAAAATTTCAAACTAGTGTTGGATCTAGCTATTCAAGAGCTAGGTTCACGTTAGTTTTGGTATTAGAGCTTATGGTTACATTACAGGTTTATGTATCTTTATTTAACATTGAAATGTGAAAAGCAAAACCCTGTCATTCTAAGAAACCCATTCTAGCTAAACTTCTACTGCAAGCAATGTTTGTTGATTAGCCGTCGGTGGACCCTCTGTCGTATGGCCAAAATCCTTGGGGACGAAAGTCATTCTCATCCTTATTCACTAATCCCGTCTCTAAACCAACAATTTCAATCAAGAAATTGCAATCACATAAAGGAGAACCTGCATTTTATTTCACCCCTGCTGAAGCAGGACAATTGTCCCTCCCATTTAAACACACTCTGGTAGGGAAGTTCTCTTATGCGACACCTACCTTGGAATCAATTCGGCTGAATTTCAAAACAATTTGCCTGAAAGGAGAATGTTCCATAGGTTTATTGGATGCACTCTATATTTTAATTTTTACCACACCTGAAGAGGATTTCTGAAGATTGTGGATGAAGGGGTGTGGTCACTAAATGGTATACCAATGCGGATTTTGAAGTGGTCTCTGCACTTTCACGTCAAAAAGGAACTTTCAGTGGTTCCAATTTGGATCTCCTTCAGGACATCCCTAGTCACATGTTCAAGAAGGAGATCTTTTACTCCTTTGTAGCATTGTTTGGGAAACCTTTGAAGAGCGATTCACGCACTGCAAATATCACTGGACTAAACATAGCACGGGTTTGTGTTGTGTTAGACTTGATCAAAACACATCCCTCAAGGTTTTGGATTATTCAAGGCCTCTCCAGTTTTTGGCAATTAATTGAATTTGGAAACTTGACAAAATATTGTTCTTATTGTAAAAAAATGGGACATGGCATGGCTGATTATCATAAAAACTTAAATTTGAGAAAGCAGTTTGATCAACATGTACAGAAAGGATTCACAACACCAGAGAAAGAAAAACCTTAAGGTTAATTCTCTGTCAATCTGGAAAATCAAAGACACTCTCTCTGATGATAAAACAATACAAAATTTGAATACTATTCAGATGGAAAATATTGTCGGGGAAGACAAATCTGATCATGTCAGCGATCCCTTGTTGCCTCCCAAATTCGGAGAAATAGCCGATTTGGAAATTGGAAATTGAATCTCGTTAAAAGTCAGCGCCAAATTTGATGGATGAGCAAGATTTGGAAAAAGATCCAGATGCAGATATTACAGACAATGTTAAAATTGAAAAGCTCTCGAAAGAGTTTTTTGACATCGAATTGAAAAGGAAAATCAGAGCATTGCAGAGGCTACTACAGCAAACGTTCATCAGGATAATTTGGAGACAAAAAGCAAAGATTGGGATTTGATTAATCCCGTTAGACGAGACACTGAATTGGATTAGGAGAAGGCAATTGCTTTAGAAGTTGTGTTACCGGCCACTGATTCTGGTTCTGTGCCACCGTTGGTCACTAGGAAGAAAAAAACATTTCCTCCGTCCAGTATCATATCCAGATCCCAAACTCGTCGAATTGCCAATTCAAGCCAATTGATATGAATTGCTTAATATGGAATATAAGGGGATTAAGGAATCAAGAATCTATTTCCCGTTTGAAGGAACATAAATAAAAAATTCATCCAATTTTGATTGCAGTTATTGAGTTCTTCTCGCATTATTGAAATTGCTTGCAAATTAAAAATGCATAATTGTTTTTCTAATAGTACTGGTAAAATTTGGAACTTCTATTAGGCTATTATTATTTTTGTTGTTATTGCATATTTTACCTATTATATTAGTATGCCCTAGAGCATGTAATTATCTTATTAATAAATAAAGTGTTTTATTTATTTATTGTTTTCCTATGTCCCTAATTATTTAGTGAGAGTATTATTCTTATGAGTAAGAATTAATGTGATATTATCTTTTCGTATGAATAATTTAAATAGGTGTTAATGATCGTTGAATTATTCTTTGGACAGGAATAATTCGTTAAGATTTGCTTAAGTTTATTTTCTATGATTAGTATGGAGATACTAATGGATTAGAAAATAGAGAATCACATTCTATTTAAGAATAAACATAAGAAGTA
>JAOXNR010052636.1:0-16013 GCA_028571225.1 Parsonsia alboflavescens | reverse complement strand
ATAGAAAACAAACCAAATCTCATAACCCCATAACAAAATAACCTACTTCATGTTCTTGTTAACAAAAGACGACTACTGACAAGACATACTTAATAAAGCCAAAAAGTACATAAGAAAAGAGGAAGAAAAAATCTGTCCTTTGTCAATCTTGAATTGTTGTATTGTGTGTCTAAGACTATGACAAAAGGGTCTATTTATAGGAGTAAAAGACTCCTCAATAAGTAGTTACCGAAAAGGATTCTAATAATAAATTAGAAATGTATCATAAAACGATGTAATTTCTAAAAAATAATCGAATCCTAATAAAACTAAAAGTCTTTACCATGGTCCACGATCAATGAACTTGGTCAACGGCGTTGGTCAATCTGTAGTCCTCAACTTTAATTTAATGAACAGTACGCCGAAACAGTGACTATGAATAGCACCCCCGATGAACAATGCATAGTGCAATGACAACAATTTCGAAAAATTTTGAGCATTTTTCAACAAAATATTCTTGCAAACAAAAATCAAGTATAGAGAAGTAAAATACATCTAAAACAACATAATTGAGTTAAGTTACATAAGATAATGGCATAAAAGAATATAAAACTTAGCATAATTATGTATAAATGATCGAGCAGTTACTCGAACTAAACTAGCAAAATAACAACATCCATAAGATCGAAACTCAATTGGTGGACTATAACGCTATTTGCGAGGAGAATGGTAGCCTCTCCTTGTCCAAGCTCAAGGAGATCCCTACTTTCCTGTCCTACGTGGAGTCAATTTTACGGCCTCAGCTGTTTGGGTTATTTGTCGATGTAGTCGACCAGCTCTGTGAGCTCAAGAATGACCTCAAAACTAACAAGTCTGTCCATGATGAACTATATCATTGAGATGTCATAGTCCCTTTTCCTTGGGAACACCAGAAAAAATATCCAAATTCTCTGGAAGAGGTCATTGTTGTTGAAACCCTAGTTGAGGCACGACGAGCCGATGATGACTCTCTCAAGGGGAGAAGAAGTCAAGACATTCTTCCATTGGTAGCTCCTGAGGCTTCAGGTTGTCAATCTGCTAACCCCTCTAAATATGTCATTACTAAAGAAATTCTTACAAATTCAAAGAATGGTATTATACTGTAGGTGTCCATACTCTCGAAGCTGCCAAGGAGAACCAAGAGATTCCCAGAGTGATAGCTCTAGAAGTTCCTACTAATGAGGTCGCTCCAAAAGAGATCAATGGAGCGTTCAGTCCTAAAATCACCACATGCTTGTCTGCAGCTTCTGAGAAGAAGAACAATTAAGTTGTAATAGACTAGGTCTTTTCTAAGGCTTTTTGTGGTGCTTTTCTTTTTCTCTCTACCTTATACTTGATGGTTAGTTAGCTGTAACAAATCAATGCTCATTGTTTGAGCTCATATTCCTTCTTTTTAATATTAACTGCATCTGGAGGTCTGTTTGTGACCTCTTCTTTTGAATATTCAATTACATGGGAATTGATAAAATATCTCGTATTGTCTTTGTCCCAACACTTAGAAACTTACACAGTAAAACTTGACTAGATTTGAAATTTATGCAAAAAAAAAAAGGAATTAGGATCACAATAAGTTTTGTGAACTTAGCTTTTAGTTGGATCTCTAAAACTTGATATGCACTTGCAAAAACAACAATCCAAATATTTCATTGAAGTAACCTTGCTATTCACGGACCTTTTTCAACTTTCAGATAAGTACCCTAGTAGAATAACAAGCTTGAAAAGCTTGGAAAATCTTAGGCATAGAATTTCTTTAGATGACAAACATTCCAAAGCCTTAGGAGTTGTCTTCCTTTGAGATCAAGGAGCTTATAGCTTCCTCGTTTGTGAACTTCTTGGATTATATAAGGTCCTTCCCAACTTTCTTGTAACCTTCCCGACTTTCTTGTAACTTTGTCAATTGTGAGGACCGTTTCTCCAACTGTGAACTGCTTCTCTTTCACCCTTTTTGCGGAAAAATTTGTAACTTGTTCTATATACCTTTTGTCAGCTTTCGTAGCTTTATTCTTGACTTCTTCACAAAGGTCAAGGTCTGCCCTTCTCTCCCATTCATTTAAGACTGAATTGTATTCAATTAAAATCAAAGATTGCATCCCGACTTCGACTGGCATTATAGCTTCTACTCCGAAACATAGACTGAAAGGTGTTACTACAATAGCTTTCCTAGGTGTGGTTTAGTAAGCCCATAGGATACTTGGAATTTCTTCTGGCCATGAAGGTTTTCGACCTTCCTTTTTGAGCTCGGTAAGCCGTTTCTTGAGACCTTCCAAGATTGTTTTGTTTGTGACCTCGGCCAATCCGTTCGTTAAGGATGAGCTACAAAGGTTAATCTCTATTCTATATTCAAGTTTTCACAAAAAGTTTTGAAGGGATCTCCCACAAATTGCCTCCCATTGTCTAAAATAGTAGCTCATGGAACCTCAAATCTACATACAATATTCCTCCATACGAAGGACTGCACCTGTGGTGAAGAAGTTATTATCATTGGTTCTGCTTCAACCCATCTAGTGAAGTATTCTACGACCACTATCAAGAATTAGAGACCACCCATTCCGTTTGGGAAGGGTCCTAATATGTCAATGCCCTAGATATCGAATGGAACCGACATGCTGATAGATTGATACCTCTCTAGATTTACATGCGACTTATTTTGGTGCAATGATAGCTCATGCATTTTTGTATGACCCTTCAATACCTAAGATCATTAGAGGCCAATAATAACTTGTCCTAAGTATCTTCTTCGCCATGGTTTTGGCTCCTATGTATGATCCACATATTCCACTATGCACCTCTTCAATGACATATTCTCTTTCTCTCTTGCTCAGACATTTGAGCAATGGCCATCTATACGACCTTCGGTACACCTCATCATCTCCTATCGAGACATAGCAAGGTGCCCATTTTTGGATTTAGTGAGCTTCTTTGGCATCTTGCTGGAGGTCACCATCTCCAGTCTGCCTAGTTCTCTATAACCATGTTTTCCTCTTAGCATATGCTCAGAGAATACAACAGTTCAACCAATAGCTCGGCTTTGGTCCTCGCGAGCTCCCGGCATACCTTAGATAGTGTATCAACCTCTGAATTTTGCTCTTTAGTATTTGTTCAATGAGGAAATACACAAGTTTTGATGTTATATCTCTTGCTTGTTTGAGATATTTAATCATGTTTTCCTCTCTAGCTTCATAGATTCCAGTGACTTGGCTGGATATAACTTGTATATCAGATTTGGCATGTAATTTTTGCACTTTTAAAGCTCTTATGAGTCTTAGACTTGCTTAGAGAGCTTCATACTCGGATTCATTATTCAAGGTTGCGAAGTTATATTTCATATAGTAAGGGATTTTTACTCTCTCAGGGCTGATCAATACAATTCTTGCACCGGAATTTTCCTTTTCAGTGAAACCATCTATGTACATGGTCCATACAATAGTTTCACAAGTGTTAGATAGCTTCAGTGGAACTTTTGTGCATTCTTCTACAAAGTCCGAAAGAGCTCGAGCTTTGATAGCTTTCCTTGGATCGAAATCAATCTGATATCCTGAGAGTTCTGCCTTCATCATCTTGCCTGACAGCTCAGGTTTTGCCAGAGCTTCTTTCAATGGAAGATTAACCAATACTCTTATCAGGTAAACTACAAAATAGGGCTCAAGCTTCCTTGATGTTATAACAACAAGGTACGGAAATTTCTTGAGGTCTGAATATCTAATTTCAGGACCTTGGAGCAAACGACTTACATAATACATCGGAAATGACTTACAAATTATGGGGATTTTCCCAAGAATTATTTCAGCTTTTTGTAAGCTGTTTGGCAATCCTTTGTCCACTGGAAAGCCTTGGGTTTTTTCAGGATGACATAAAACTTCTCTCCTTTATCAACCATCCTGTGGATGAAGTGACCCAATGCTACCATCTCGCTGTTAAACTTCGGACTTCCTTAAGAATTTTGGGAGGTTCCATGTCTCGTAGTGCTCTTATCTTATCAGGGTTGGCATCAATGCCTGGCCCTGATATCATGAAACCCTAGAATTTTCCTGCTGAAACTCCAAAGGCACACTTTTTCAGGATTGAGTTTCATGTGAGCAGCTTTCAGTGTCTGGAAAGTCCCTCTTATATCTTGAATGAAGTGGTCCAAGATCTTGAGTTTAATCACAATGTCATCCACATAGACCTCAATGTTCCTTCCGAGCTACTTCTTAAAGACCTTGTGCATAGTTCTTTGGAATCCTGCCCTCTAATCTTCAAACCAAATGTCATTTTGGTATAACAGTAAGTCCCGACTTCTGTATTAAATAAGGATGTCTTCCAATTCCATTGGAATCTGATGTTACCCCTTGTAGGAATCTAAGAAACACAGCCATAGATATCCAGAAGTTGAGTGTGTTGAAATGCTCGGAAGCGGGTATGAGTCTTTCTGACAAGGTTTTTAGAGTGTGGTGAAATCCACACACATCCTCTATGTCCCTTTCTTTTTCGACATAACCATTGGATTGGCAAGCCATTCAGGTTCTACGACCTTTTTCGAGCTATGAATTTATTTCTTTTTGAAGCAAAAGTTCATTTCTTTTGCTATATTTGCTTGAGTCCTGGTCTGAGCCGACCTTTTGTTCCACTATCTCTTTGTCAATTCCTTCAAGGTTGCTAGGTCGCCAGGCGAAAACGTTCATGTACTCTTGAATTGAGTCTACAAGTTTCCCTTTAGTCTTGGAAGGCAAAAGTTCACCTATCTTGATCCCTTTCTCTTCAAATTCTGAGTTGAGAAAAACTTTTTCTCCCTTGCTAGTTACTTCGATTCTAGACTTATCATCCTAATTAGGGAGGTCGATGAAATCTTCCTGGTCGGACATTGCCAGGGTCTCAGCATCCCCTTGTACGAGGTAGCATTTTGAAGCTATCTGTCTATCTCTTTCGTGGGTGATCCGGCTTTCTCTGACCTGGATCCTCATGTTGTAGTTTACTAAGGAAATTTCAGCATTCAAGTCCATGACCCCTCTTCTATCGAGAATTGCATTATAAGTTCATAATGTGTCATCCACCAGCAAGTCCATGACCTCTTTGATTTCCTTGCCACTTATGTAGACTATAGTTGGAACCCGTAGAATGCCCTCTACATAGGTCGTGCTGCCACTGAAGCTAGTCAAGGTAGTACCTAATTTTATGAACGAGCTCTTGTGTGTCCCCATTGATCAAATGAATTTTGCATAAGACATCCACTGCCCTTCCAGTGTCAATAAAAATTTATCTTTCATGGGGGTTTGAATGTTTACCATCCTGTTCGTTTTGACCTTCATTCAATGGCGTTAATATCCTTAATTGGAGGTCTCTGCAGGTTTGCTACTACAGGTAGTGGATTTATAGGACCCGCATTCTTAGCCACAAATTCTTGCAACTAGCCCTCCTTCACCAGCATCTCGATTTCTAGTTTAAGGTGGAAACAGTCCTTTGTAAGATGGCCATGGTCCTTGTGGTAATGGTAGACTTCGCCATATCGCCTTTGGCTAGAGAAGTTTTGAGAGGTCTTGGTGGCTTCAAAAGACCTTTCTTTTCCATGATCACCAGGATTTTTGCTTTTGTGGTCATTAGAGGAGTTGTCACCAGGTCGCAAACTGTCTTCCTTTTCTTAACCAAAGGTCCTCAACTTTGAAAGAGAATCCTTCATGTGTCACTTGGATGATTGAGGGCTTCTAGGTCGCCCCTTGGTTTCTTTTTCAGTAGTTGAGGTGAATCCTGGAATCTTTTTCTGGATTTCCATTTCTTCTACTTTGATCAACTTTTTAGGAGTGTTTGTAGCTCCTTGAAAGTCTTCACTGGCTCTTTTGCTAGCCTAAGAGCTACATACCCCCATTGCAGTCCGTATTTAAAAGTGGCGATGTAGATTGCATCAATCTTTTGCTCGATTTCCACTGCTTTGTCTTTGAAACGACTACAGTAGCTTGTAGCGCTCCCATCAACCTTTTGTTTGATGTTAAAAAGATCATTGATATCTTTCTCACCCCTTTTGCTACTCTGATAATTCTTCGAGAACAACTCCTTCAGTTGTGTCCATCTCAAAATATTTGCTTCTGGAATACTTTTGAACCAGGATTGAGCTTTCTTTGTCAATGTGGATCGGAAAGATCGACATTCAACATGATCAAGGAACTCAAACATTTCCATGCTGGAAACATACTCATCTATATGTTGCAGCGGCTCCCTTGTGCCATTTTACTTCGCCTTAACTTGTGGTGCTTTGAATCCCGAAGGCATTTGAGTAGTCCTGATACTATGGACGAATGGTGAAAACAGTCTTCTCGGACTCAGAAACTTTTGGTTCTAATCCAGGAAGTACGCAGCAAGATTGATAATCTACATCAGCAACTAAGATACTTGGTTCAAGACACTACTGAGTGGTCCCCGAAGATGGCAAAGATGCAATTGGAAAAAGAGTTTTTAAAATAGCAGCTTTCAAGCCTCGAAAACCAATAATTGCTTCACGATTTTCATGCTTTGGTTCAGAAATTTGGAATTATGCTTTCCCAGAAGAAAATGCATTTAGGGTTATCAGAAATTGATTTTCTTGGTATGCATATTTCTAATGGTGCTTTCCAACCTCAGCCCCATCTTGCAAAAGCTCTTAGTCATTTCCCAGACAAGATCCCTGAGAAAAAACAGCTTCAACAATTTTTAGGGATCATTAATTATATTTGTGATTTTATCCCAAAGATTGCCCAATTTCGGTCCCTTCTCAGTAAAAGATTCCGCAAGAATCCTCCTCCGTGGACTGACTCCTTGACCTAGGCGGTACAACAACTTAAGCATCTTGCTCTCCAGGTTCCTCCGTTGTAGATATTTCTGGAATTTTTGCCAAAAGTGGGTTTGAACACATAGCTTATCCAAATCTTCGTGCATAATGGATCATATTTGTCCAATAACACCTATTGCATGGATTTGTCGCATCATTTCATTGGCTAATTCTTCGGGAACAGAATTAACATAATCCTGTTTGAGACTAACATCATTAATCTGGTTAATGATGTAAAACCCTTTGCACAAATGGATTGGCAATGTATACCTTCTTCCTCTATTCCACCGCAACCAAAAATTTCTCCATCCTTTAATACTACTTCAAAACAACCAGAATCTAGTTCTTTCCCTACTACTGTTCCACCTGAAGATCCTATTGTAGGTGCTTCATCAAAACCTACCATATTCACAATAGATGCTGTTACATCCAACCCCATCTCCTCATTCCTTAAAACCCTTGGTTCCAAGCCACCTACAGCCCTTTCTCCCTTGGCTATCTGCTCTGATGACTCAGAAGCTGCATCCTGCCCTGGTACCCAAGATTCCTTTGATCCATTCAACGAATTTGATCTGCTTCTGATTTCACCCGAACCTAAGGTTGAAGAACAGGAAGATCTTGGAGATTTTGACATCCCTGAAACATCGGGTGCCAGGCAGACAAGGCCAAATACCCATTCCGACCCAACATCGACAAAATTCACACTAGATGATTTACCATCTTCTCGATGGTGAGGTCGTTTCCAATCTTTGTATGCTCAGCTTACTACAGGTATACAACAACATGAATGGGATTATTTCCTCAAATGATTTGTTGCATGCTTTGATGGTTCTTTGCGTGATTTTTGGAACTCTCTGGGTGAATACCAATAGTTGCAATTCCTCCAACAAAAAACACCCGAAGAAGTGATTGATCTTCCAGTGCTGGGGCCTAATATTCTCCATTCTGCATCACCAATTCAATTCTTTTAAACAATGTTTTATGTAGTTGAATTTTATCTTTGACAACTTCTAAAGCTTCAATTTCAAAATCATCAAGATCATCTTGAACCAATTGAATTATCAAATTCTTCAATGCATTTGCCCATGAACGGATAATTAAATATTCACTTTGAGTACTTCCTTGGATTCCATCATTTCCCATTCCTCAAAAAGGTTCATCATTGAATCTCCAACTCCTACATTAGAAAGAGGAATGTTACTCACATTGAATGAACGAAATGTATAACACTTACCACTATTATCAAAGTCCACAAAGTTTTGACAAATGCCATCTTCCACTGATTTGTTGGCATTAAATTTCCATGGGGTGATCATTCTTTGATCAAAAAGAACTTCTCTTCATCTTCAAAGATCTCAAAAATAACATAACCAAGCACAAATATCCTTTCTAAAATACCAAGAAAATAAAACCCTTCAATTGAAAACACAAATCAAAAGTCTCAATGGTATATGGCCCCATAAAGCATGACATAATTGTTTTCCAAATCTCTCATTAAACTATAAGATGTTCAAGAAATAATTCCAGATTGAGAACAAAATCAATATACCTATCTTGCCATTATTATTATGTTTAACTATATCAAAGATCAACTCATCAGCACAATATTTCATCTAGTCATCAAAAATCCTAACGATATACATCCCTTTGAAAACGCAAATTCTTATCAAGAGATATAAGTTCAAAAATCCACAATATTCTATCATCCAAAACAAACTTAGATATCTCAATCATGTACAACTCAAAGATATGCTTTCTCCTGAAATTCAAGCACTTAAAAATATGAGAATTTATCACCGTGCTCTTTCCATTCAACTCAATTTCTATCAAATCATTCAAAGTATTTATAACATCATGATTACAAAACTTAGTAAGAACTCCTTGTCCACAAGTAATAATCACATCTTTATAACTACATGTATTCAAACAAGACTCCTTTACATACACAAAATTCATGAAAACTTTCTCAAGAGTCATAGGAATATACAAATTATTATCTTTACACAGAGAATTATTATGCCCAACGATAACACCATGATAAACATTTACAAAATCAAACTTGCTCATAGAGGATAACTTGTCATGCTCAAAACTCAACAGTTTATCACCCAGTGTAAATATAAGAGTGTACCACTTTAACATAGCATCTTACCATGTTCTGCTTGCCTTCCTTGAGCTTAATTAATCCATCAAATTCCTACAATTTATGCATTTGAACACTAGAAATAGAATGATCAATGTTAGGAGTATTAATAAAAATCTCTTTGCTCATCACCAAAGCACCCTCAAACTCTCTTTCTTTTTCAATAAAGCTCACTTTTTCTTCACTCAAATCTTTTATCTCAATCTTACTCTTTTCTTCTCCCTCCAGTTCTTTTTCACTCTCCTCTTTTTATTCATTTTCTTTTTCACAACTTTCTTTTTCATTTTCCCTCTCATCTTTCAACTCATTCTCTTTTTCAATTCTCTCTTCAACAATTTCACTTTATCAAGCTTCTCATAAACTTCATCGGACTTCCTTCCTTGCTTGAGAGTCTACAAATTTTGAAGAAATTTCCTATAATAATAAGGAATAAATCATGCTCTCATTATAGTTTTGAATTCCTCTCAAGAATCAAGTGGAGGAAATCCATCTTTATTTCGATTGACTACCATTTGATTCCACCAAGACAGAACATAATCTCAAAATTTCAAAGTTGCCAACTTTACCATCTCCTTTTTTGAATATCTATACAATGCAAATAATTGCTCCACCCTAGAAAGCTTGGGATTTGAAACTTGATAATGGCATCTTATGACTATTCCAATAGTGTCATCTACTTATCAAGTGTTTGCAATCTTGTATTTATAGCCGCTACTTGGTGCAACAGTTCTGCCAACATTTCATCTACTTCAAATTTGCTTCCTTTGGTTTGAACTTCCTGTTCAGACATTGTAAGAAATTCCTGCATAAAAAAATGTTAGATAACAATAATTTAATCACAACACTCCCTTATGTGTATCTCTCAAGGATATTACCCACGTATATCAGACAATATTGGCTTTTTCTCATTCTATTGAACCCTTCTGCCTCTTTCCTCCTATGGTTCTTAAGAGAACTTCAATCAACCAATCAAACAATCAACAAAGATCGTTAGTCACAATCAATCAATTGAATCAATTAATTCACAAAAGATAGACAAACAAGAACCAAAGAAATCAAAGATCGAGTCTATATGCAAGAATATAGCTTTAGATGTCAAAATATTCAAAAGATGCTATCTTTTTGGGGTAGAATTGAATTTGTCAAAACCAAATTTGAATAGGCAATTAATAAGCACAAATTTCTCACAAGATATCAACGTTAAGAATTTCCAATTAATATATATATATATATATATATATATATATATATATATATAATTTTTATATAATATTGATTCTTTTTTGTCACAAATAACAAGAAAGGTGGGAGCTTTCACCTACGATATGCTTCTAGAGTTCAAGAAATCACAACAACAATACCAGAAACCACAATAACAATAAAAAACATAAAAACTTTTTGGTGAAGAAATGACGAACAATGAAAAAGATTGAATCTTTAGAACAAGAATCAGAGAAAGATATGAAGAAAACAAGAAACAAAGAAAAGATATATAAATATATATATCTATATATATATATTGTTGAAAGAATAATAACAAAGAACACAAAGATCACAAATAAAATAGAGAACACAGAGGATACTAAACTTGTAAAGAACCTTAAGCTTTGATACCAAAACTGATGGGAACATAATTGATTAGCTAGACTCAACATGAGTATGAAACTTGGCCCTAAACGTTCACTAGGTTTCGATGCTTGAACCTATATTGACCCAACACTGTTTCTCAAGCATGAACCTATATCTCCAAAAAGATGACACCACAAATAACCCAAGCTAAATTGTTTGATAAGTCAAGAGTTCAATGAATAACTAAAGAAGGTAGAGAATTCTCTCAAATCTCAAAATATATTGAATAAACTTAATTGTTGTACTCAATAATACAAAAGCCTAATTTATAACTATAACAAGATGCCTAATTGAATTAAACTAATAATAAAATATTAATTTAAAACATTCTAAAACCGTCTTCTAATTGAATTAGAAAAACAAATAGTTAAAGACTAATTAAAAAAACTAGAAAATAAAATAACTATTTTCCTTGGTCAAATCAATGTTGACCGACTAATTGACAAGCAAATGCAACCATTGAAACAATTCAATTGTTGGTGACTAATGTCGGGGCACGATGTTGGTGACTCAAGTCGGTGCATGAAGTTTGTGAATGAAGATGATGCGTGAAGTAGCATTAGGAATGGAGCCCAGATAGATTGGACCGTGTTGAAGTCGTGTTGGTGATGGCAGAAGCAACAAATTGAGACAGTTGAGATAACTTCAATTCAGTGCATGACTTGTTGGAATTCGGTGACGACGATGACTTGGAATGTACTGGTGCAACCGGAGCTGGCACCGAATATTCTCCGTTCTGCAGCAAGAATTCAATTCTTTTTTTTTCTTCCAAATTTGTCCCTTAACATTCATCTATTTTAAACAATATTTTATATACCTAAAATTTTTCTTTGATAACTTGTATAGCATCAAATTCAAGATCGTCTCGGACTGACTGAATTATCAAATTTTTCAATACATTTGTCCTTGAATGAATAATTAAATATTCACTTCAGACACTTCCTTGTACTCCATCACAAGTTTCTACAGCCGATTGTGATTTTTCTGTATGGGAACTTTGCATTTTATCTGGAATTCCTCAAGATCCCCAGCTGGTTCAATCTGATTTTCTGCTTCGTTGCTCACGAGACTCTTTCATAGGTTCATCAGTTGCTTGGCCCTTGAAATGGCTGTTTGGAAGCATGTATGAGCTACTTGGATATTTCGATTGATTTTAATGGGGTTGTTCTCGTTGGGAATCAGCAACATATTTGAAAAAATGTTGATCTAGGCTTTCGTCCGATTCAAGCTTTCTCTCCCCCATATTACATGATAGCTAGATGATGAATCCACAATTACAAATTCTTCATTCTTCTTGATCAAACTTGGCCTAGAACCCCATTGAACTTGTAGAAGTGCAGTATCCAATGCATAAACCGTTTCTGATAAGAAGCCTGCAAGCAGTATTCTTTCTGTTTTGATGGAAGAATTTGGCAACCCCATCTTTGTTTAGGCATCACAATACAGAATGCAAAATTGCCAGTGTCTACGAAGATCCTCTTGACAAAGCAATCGAATATTGTCAGAGAAATTACCAATGGAACATCATCATTTACCACTTGCGAAGGTTCAGTTTTCTACTTCTTTTCTGGCTGCACTTCATATTTGTGTTGACTCTAAAAATCATTTCGATGATTCTTGGTCTTTGTTCTTCTTGAGGAGTGTTAGATATTTATGTTGGCTATTATTTTGTTAGATATTTGTGTTGGCATTTATTTCTTAAACTTAAAGCTAATCGGTTTTTGAAGATCCATTAGGATATTGATGAATTGGTTATGAGCTTTACAGATTGTTCAAATCAATGATTGAGTTGAATTAGGAGATTGTTAAGATCTTTAGAATTCTCTAAAGTTATACTTAAGATTGGGAGCTGATTTGTTTGATATGTATCTCCTAAGTAAGATATTCCTTGTTTGATTATTCTAAATGAATAATTCCATATTTATCTAAATTGGATGTTTCCTTACTTATTAATATATTGTAATTATCTTTTAGCAAGGAATATCTCATGTAGTTATTAATCACTATTATGCGTTGACAGGATGATCAAATCAATGATTAAGTTGGATTAAGATTTATGAAGATAAACAATTGGGAATTTTTTGAATGGGTTGAGTAGGCTTTCTGGGTTGAATTGGTTGAAGGTCGGGATAATTCTACTAATGGTCAGAATTATCCCACTAAAGGTCGGAATTATAAGTTGAAGGTTGGGATAAATTGGAAGAAGGTCGGGGCAAAATAACCTAAGGTTCGTTGTTCGGTTGAAGGACATAAACCAAAAAACTATCCTTCGGGTAATTAATTAAATTCTTATTGATATTTTAATTTATTATTATTAATATTTTTAATTATTATGAAAATTAAAAAATAATGGGTTAAAAATTCCAAAAGAAGCCGTTTTGGGTTGAAATTGTGAAAGATTGGGATAATCCAGCCCAAGGTCGAAATTATAAGATTGAAGGTTGGGATTATTTAGCTGGTTGTTTTGACCTTCAACAGAACAATTGACGTTGGAGAATTTTGTCCCAAACTTCAGGTAAATTATTAAATGATTATTTTTATTTTAAATTTTTATTATTATTAAAATTAAAATTAAAATTAAAATAATATTATTAAATTTTAAATTACATAAAAATTAATTTATTAAATTTTAATTTAAATAAAAATTATTATTATTCTTTTAATTTTATTAAATTTTAGATTAAATAAAAGTTTTTTTATTACTTTGAAAATAATTAAAAATTATTATTATTATTTTTTAAAATAAAAATTGAATTATCATTGTACTTTACAATGATTTAATTATACAATGTCCTTTTATATTATCATTGTATAATATAATTTAATTAAACAATGCTTTTTAATACTTAATATTTTATAGATTGTCCTACCTTATTTTATTTTTTTAAAAATAATAAAACATATTAAAATCTTATTTTACCCAAATAAAAATACGTTGTTGTTTAGATTACGAATGTAAAATAATATTATTATAATGACTTCACCAATGACTATTTACTAAAAATAATAAGTTATAATTATAATATGTTTTCATATGGAACTTCTCGGGGTAAAGTTTGAGTAAAACTTTATAAAATTCATATAAATAATAAATTATTATAGGTTTTTGTGTAAAATATTATGTTTTAAGATTTAAATAATACTTGCATGAGATAACAAATGTTTTGTAGCTTGTTTTATTTATCGTATTTAGGAATAAATAAAGATACGTTGAATTTGATGACAATATTTTTTTTTTTTTTTTTTTTTTTTTTTTGTAAAGATATGGACCCTGATAGATAGCAATGGACTTACCAGCATAGTCTTATTATTCCTGCCGGTAAGACTATAAGCTATCATTGTACGTTTTCATGGATAGAAAAGGTAAATGACTTGGTGAAGCTCTACGGGGTAGAGAAGCGATTTACGAGGGATCCATTCGGACAAATGTTGGAGTTCCCCCGTTATTCCGAGCATTTTTTGCGCCCGTGCTGCATTTTATATGCTTAGACAAGAGGTTCATTTTCGTGATGCTCACTCCAATGAGATGTGGTTCCACATCGGAGATAGATTACATCGATTAGGACCTCAAGAGAATGCCCTGGCTTCAATTTTACCCGGTGGATGTGAAGATTATACAGCGGGAGTCTATGAGCAACTCCAGCTCCGCATATGAGTGGTTATTGGGGACCCATCTATTGATCCCAACACAAGCCTTGGATAAGTTTAAGGAAAAGGATGTGGGATCTCTGGAGTAGGATGATGTCCTTAGGCTTGCTTATGGCATCATCATTAGATAATGGATGATGACACGTGAGTCTTCAGCAGTGATTCCTTATTACTTGTGGAGCATCCTCAAGGATTTTCTAATAGCTGAGGTATTTTCCTAGGGCACCATCGGGTGGAGCATGAAACAACATTGCTTCTAGAGAGCCGTTGATGACGAGTCTCTGGCACAAAAGAGGCATTTATACGACAATGCCTAGGTGATACTAGTATGACATCAAATCTACGAATTTTGGGAGTTCTACCATTTATATTCTCATAACAATGGGTGTTTGTCAAATTTTACTGATGTTTTTTATTTCAATTCAATGGTGGATGTAAGCCCATTTCCTATCCTTGTGCCATTATTTGTATGCTAATGCTCTTCCTGGAGCTTTTAGATCCGGAGCTACATGGCACCCGAGGTGCCTTCTTCTCTTGAGTCCAGTTCAGTCTACTTCCAAAGTGAAGTCAGGTTCTATTGGATGAGGTACGCAACCAACTTTTCTACTTATGTCTTTTTATATTTTATTTTTTATGAAATCAAAATTTCATAAATGAAATTACTATTTACACATGCATCTATTCATCACCATACACTGAGTCAGATGAGCACGAGAGACAGATGTCGTATTGGACTAATTTTGACGGCCTCCCTTATATTCCACCTGTTTGTTGGGGGGCTTCGAAGCCTAGCTCATTTTGGGAACATCGACCCCCCGCCCCGTCTTGTATTATAAAGATTAGTCTAATGATAATTAGTAAATTGTAGTCTAATTTATTATGTCTAATGTTTTACATCTATTTTTTTAGTCACCTAGTCCTATAGTTAGGGATGTCGAGATCTTTGATGACGAGAAGGAGCATTTCGAGGAGCAACCTCCCTCCCTTGTGAGATTGGAGGTCATGGTGCGAAGGAGAACCACCACCTGGTATGTATCTCTTCATGTTCTATTAAATCATGCAATCAATTCAATAGGTAGCTAATATAATTTCTATTTAAAATTATAGTATGCTCCTGAGAGCTTTGAGAGGCCCTCTTGATCTGTTCCTAGTGTCGACAACATGATGGCCCAACTCAGGACAATATTGGCAGAGTATGAGGAGTGGGCCCATGCCCGCTTTGTTGAGCACCAGAAGTAGGTGTGTGCTCGATTAGAGTAGTATGAGCAGCTGGCCCTGGCTCGGCACACTACTTTCCTACAGCCCTTCTCCTGGCTCGTGAAGTGATTAGATGAGCTGGAGGGTCCTCATTTAGAGCCTTGGCCAGGATTGTCAAACATCTGCTCGTTCACACCATTTTAGTATACCCTGTACTATCTGAATGAGTTAAATAGAACATTAGTTATTGATTATATTTTAACCGTATTTATTTTTTAAAAAATTACCAGAAGCAGATGATGGGTGGTAGGCAGCATGCAGATCCACCCAAATTGGCTCATATTTATAATAGTTATATTTTCTAATAGTTCATATTTACGTAAATTTTCGTAGTTAGTTTTGTTAATTATGAATGGTTAATGTGTTTTAACTAACAGTCTGAGGGGGATGTTAGTGAGAGGGAGGATGTAGATCCGCCTGCTCCAGTTATGGTCTATCCCCCAATTTAATTTAAACATCTCTATATTTTTTAATATTTCATATTTACACTGATTGTCGTAGTTAGTTATTTTAAGTAAAAGTAGTTAATTTATTTTAAATAAC
>JAOXNR010052635.1:0-16014 GCA_028571225.1 Parsonsia alboflavescens | reverse complement strand
ATCCCTTGAAGCTCCATCTTCTTTAGAATTGAACTTGAATCTTCTCATCTCGTCATTTGGTAGCTTCCATGAATTACCCCATACCATGTATGCTCCTTGATCTCCATCAACTCCGTTTCAAAGTGGGCCGAATCCTCTCGACTACCGTGACCATTTTTCCCCGAGATTGATTAATTAGGATTATGGTCGAAGCAAAGGTAGAGGTGCCACCAACTTCTCCAGCAGGGGTCTTGGAAGAAGTAGATATCAATAGCCAGGAATTAGTCGTCATTGCTGTCAAGATTAAAAAAAAAAAAAAAGCTGTAAGCACACAACAACAAATCAGCAAAACAGAAGAAATTGATTAAAGGCATTAAAGCTCAGTACCAGAATGGGGCATCCCCATAGATCTCCTGACGGAGAGGAGGTTGCATTCTGCTGGATCCCCTAGTCCAATAACACGAAGGAAAGTTTCAGGCCAAATTGGAAGGGGACACTTGACCTTGACATTTGCAGAATTTTTTAATTCCATCAGGGTGTCCCTATGTTTCGTTGCTCACTGGACAGGAATTAGCGATTCAGATTCTAATCCAAATAAGGCTCAGACCAGATAAGGTTGTTTGGAAGATGGGCAAAGAAGAAAAGGTTTTTTCACTCCCAATCTGAGAATAGGAAAAGACCAACTAATTTGTACTTAAATTGAAGGTACACTTTGGAGGCACCCTTGGCAATTGAAGAGATGCCCAACCTTTAGAAACTTCTAAAGAGCTCCAAAGAAACTGGAACTCTAAAAAGATGGCAGGTCGCTATGAAAACAACCACTATCTGGGTGGAGTTGGGGTTGAGTTGAAAACCCCAGAAATAGGCAATGTCTAAGAAAAGAAGGTGCAAGAAAGGTAGCAGAATCCTCCCTGAGGCTAGAAACATAAAGGACTATGTGTCCGTTACGTCTATTGTAAGGGTGTTCACCCTCCGCAGCAATGATAATATCACCCTTCTCCAGCCCCCTCTCTCCACTGATCTCAAAAATGTCAATGGAGTCTAGGGACGATGACACAAAGTAAGCTTCTACCTTAGAAAGCTCATAGTCTTGGCCCCCGACAAGGGAAGCCTTGACAGAAGTCGAAGGGGAGTAAAAAACCCCATTCTCCAAATCAGCAAGAGGGCAGGGGGGGGGGTGGCTACCTCTCCTAAGTGGAGAAAAGGGTGTTGGATGCAAAAGACCTGGCAATTGAAGACATCTCTACGTTGGAAGGAGGAAAAGACAAAATTTTCTCAAGGAAAAAGAGAACTCACTAGGTAAAATTCCTCGAACGTGGAGAGAGAACTTTCTTGAATTACTGGTTCGCTCGAGCAAAGGAAGAGAAAAAGTTTAAAGAAAGAACAGAAGGTACCGTAAAGCCAAGTTTTTGCAGGCTATGAGAGAGTTTAGGTAAATCTTAAACTCTTAAGAAGACTTCTACTTTATATGAGATAAGGAGTCCCTTGGGTTGCTGGATAGAAGCCGATAAGCAATTGAACAGGCGAGTTTCCAAAACTTAACTCGGCAAGCTTTCGAAACTGAACGGGGTAACTTTCCAAAACTGAGGAGGCACGTTTCCTCCAAAAATGGCCGTTGCAGAGAAAAAACGGCATGACCCTCCAAAGGTCAAGACTTTAATATGGTAATTTAGGCGCCATCACCTTTGAGCTCGCTGGGCCCAAAGTTGGGTAATGATGGGAAAAATGGGTACAACCCAGATGAAGTCAACTTGAACGGGCATGACCTAGACCAAGTCAACCCAAATGGGCTCAAGGCCTCAACCTTTAATACCTGAAAGTCAAACTCACGAAATCAACGAGTAAAGGTGGGCAACGACATGCTACCACCGACCTCCCAAATGAGCTCAAGAGAGGTCTTATTAGGCCACGACCTTTGACTTGGTATGTTCCAATCCGTCTCATACATCTTCCATACAATGACTAATTGTGCGCAACTCCAAACGTCTCCCATGAGCCTATGATCACTCAACGCGACCTCTAGAAGAGATAATTGAGACCCTCAACATCAATGGGCAGGTCACGAAGTTGGTCCAGAGGTTGATTAGTGGCTAGAGACGTGAATGGCAAGATATCCCAACTGAGGGAAACAACACGATTCTAGGTGCAATGGGCGGGATAAGATATGATCCCACAATTATCCTAATTAGCTACTGTCACGTAATAGATGAGCCTGAATCGAAGAGATAACTAATTTCTTCTGAATATATAATAAAATAATAATCGATCGACGGACAAGGATAGTGTTTTGGAGTTAATTACACAAGATTACTTTCGCAGAATACTGACTTAGCCATCGGAGCTCTTCCCCAGGTAACCTGCTTCTTTTCTTCTCAGGTTGCTATCATTGACTTCATTATGCTTTCGGGGTGATCCGGAGAGTACTCTGGAGCCCCATCAACATCCTTATTCCATATTCTCAACTCTGACTTCAGCCGTTTCAATTTTCCCCCAAATCCACAAGACCATTACCTTCCATTGGCAGATTCCAAGAGTTTAAAAAACCACTTCTCTAAAAGCATGATGAATTTTAAACATCCATCGATATTTGAACAACTTTGGTGCTCTCTGTTCAATTAAACTGGAAACCACTTTCATGCAACAATGATCCGATGGAAATCTAGATATATATTCCAATTGAGTTGATGCAAAAAGACCCATCCATAAATCTTTCACCAAGACACGGTCCAATTTCCTCCATGAGGGTGGAAAGGTTGATCTATACCAAGAAAACTTATGACCAGTACTAGGTAAATCAATTAAACCCGAATGATCACTAGTAAAGATATACGTATGAAAAGTAAAGAGATTTTGATTTAGGTAATGTAATTATCTTTTTGTTTGTTTTTAGGCAAATAAAGTAAAGATTTATTAATTGTAAGTCATTGTGTTGATGTCTATGGGAAATTATAACAAAAAAAATTTTCGAAGAAAATGAATTGTCTTTAAATGTATATAATTAAAATTAAAATCCAAATAAAAAAATTCAATTAATTAACGAGTGTCATTTAAAAAGAAAACCTAGTCTCCATATCTTACTGCGAAATAGTAACTACATGAATAGTTTTTATTTTACAATCTAATCCCTACACATCATGCATCAAAATTGAAGGAAATATGTTGTAATTTTATACCAAAAAAAAAATTATAATGAATTTTTATTTATTGATATAAATTTTTTTTTATATATATATAATAGAGTGTTGATTGAAATGAATACGAAGGGATAACCACTCATATTTATGTCATATGGCTAAGTGCATAGTTATGGTAGCATGTATAGTTTGTGTGAGTGGGATGTGAAGAGAACTAATGCAAACCCCCATATCATTTAGGATAGATAGGGGGCATGCCCCGTATTAAATATCTTTTTAGATACCGAACTTAAGAACCTATTCATTCTGCCTCAGACTCTACGTAACCCAAATTATTCGATAGAAATCTGGCAAACTCGAGTTCTTCAAGATGAGAATCCCTATTAAAAGCAAGGTCGTCGTAAATCCGGATGAATTCTACAAACTTCTTAATCATATGTCTGAGGAGATTTTCCCCATGGTGGATTCTCAGCTAGCTATGGACATGGCAAACACAAAAATGCGGTAAGCTTGCGAACAAGATCTAAATTTTTTATTTTCCTTTTTATGTCTTGTCTTTTTTTCTTTTCTTTTTTTAACATACTTTTGAAGATGCAAAGGATTCAATGAACTATGTATACACTAAAATAACTGAAAAAGGGTTGTATCCAATTACTAAAGATGGTCTCATTGGATATCATAACCTTGTGACGAGATGGCACATCCTCAATAATCCAGAAGTTAAATATGTTTTTGGGAATGGTCTGACCATCTAATAATTGTTCTCTACGTACTCTGTATTAATATATTATGCTTTGCTCTCATTTTTATTTATTTAGAATCTTGCAAATTAACCTATATCGGTGGCTCTCATTCTTACCATGTGCCTGTGATTATGAGCTTAGAATCCCAAACAATTTGACACAATTTTAACCGTGGAGTACGAAGCTTGTTGGATACATCACAGTTGGGGCTATTGTCGAAGCTTATATGACAAGTGAAATCTGCTGTGGTGCATTGAATTTTACCAATTCAGAGATTATTTGTACGTAGAACTCGGCCTGTCCTGATCAAGCATTAAATTTAGCTGGACTGAGGCAGATATTTAAATTCTACTTAAGTGATCTTATCATCTATTCTAGATCCATGGTTTAGGGTTTAGGATTAGAGTTTAGGTGTTATTTCTATATCTTGATTTGAACACTTTAAATTGAAATAGAATAATTATTTGAAATAATTAATAAAATAAAATTTGTATATTTTGTTTCATATGTTTAAATGTGAAATAAACATATACTAGTTATGAGAAGTAAAGAGATTTTGACTTAGGGTAATTTAATTATCATTTTGTTAGTTTTTAGTGGAATATAGTAAAGATTTATTAATTGCAACGCATTGTATTGACATCTATGGGGAAATATAAATGTATATAATTACAATTAAAATCGAAGTAAAAAAATTCAATTAACTAACGAGTCTGATATTTAAAAAATAAAAAATAGAAAATAAAAAAGACAAGTCTTCATATCGTAGTACGAAATTGTAACTTCATGACATCTTGCACCAAAATTGAAGGAAATATGATGCTGTAATTTTATATGGAAAAAAAAACTCTTATAATGTATTTTATTATTAATTTTTTTTTGGTATAATGTAATGTTGATATCCAGTCATGTTTTATGTCATATGGTCTAGTGTATGGTGTGTGTAGTTATAATGGAATGTATTTTTTGTGTCAGTGGATGTGAACAGAACTAATACAAACCCTGTGTCATTTGAAATAGATAAAGGCATGCCCCATATTAAATATCTTTTTGGATATGGAACCTAAGCACAATTTCAATGTCTCTCATATTTTTAACAACCCAAATTATTCGACGGAAATCAACTATTGGAAGAAAAGTTGTTACAAGTGTGGGCAAATGGTATAGACTTCCTTATCATCTGTCTCAGGAGATTTTCGCTCTGGTGGCTTCTCGGTCAATTGTGGACCTGGCAAACACAAAAATGACTTAAGATTGTCATCAAGATCTTAATTTCTTTCCTTTTGATTTTTTTGTCTTAGTTATTTTTAGCATACTTTTGAAGATGTAGAGATGAAAACTATGCATACACAAAAATAATTGTGAAAAGGTTTTATCCGATTACTAAAGGTGGTCTTACTACATTTCATAACCTTGTGACAACATGCAACCTCCTCAATAATCCAAAAGTTAAGCATGTTGTGTATTAATGCATTATTCTTTGCTATGATTTCTTTCTTCTTCATTTTTTTTTTTTGAATCTTGTAGATTAGCCTATATCGCCGGCTCTCATTCTTACCATGTGGCTGTGATTATGATCTCAGAATCCCAAATGATCTGATACAACCTTTTGACAGTGGAATACGAAGGGTGTTGGATGCATCACAGTTGTGGTATTGTCAAAGCTTATACGGCGGGAGAAGTCAGTCGGTATGCATTGAATTTAACCAATTTAGAGATTATTTGTCCATGGAACTTCGCATGTCCAGATCAAGCATTCAAATTTACTTGGACTGAAGCAGATATTTCGATTCTACTTGAACGTTATTAGCATCAATTATGGATCCATTATTTTCTGTGGATGTCCTTTTTCTGTATGAAGTGCATTTCATTGTCTAAACTAAATATAGTTTTGCTTTGTATTAATTAAATAGAGCCAACTTTTGATTATAGTATATTGTGTTTGGTTATACTCAGTTAGGTTTGCGTGTTCCTCTCTACATTTGATTAATCATTATTTTGTAACATGTAGATGTCACACATACACGCACACGAATTAGTTTTTTTCAATGTGTTATGTCGAATGTGTGGTCGGGAAATGATTTTCATTTTTTCATTGAAAATGATGTATATTTTCAAAGCTATTTTGTAAGGTTCGTTCAATGATTAAACCTTTTTTAGTAATTAAACTTTTAATTTCTATTTAGATAATTTATTATAATTATATATATATATATATATATTGTTTTTATTTTGTACATTATGAATATTCCATTTTCATTGTATTATACAAGAAATTAAGAAGAATATGACTGAGTCTTTCTAAATAAAATTTAAGTTATTTTTAGCATACAGTATGATTATAATAATACATTATTTTGTACCCTTTGCTTGACATGTCAATATCTTATAAGAATTTGCGTATTTAAATGCAGATGATTTTCACAGTAGATAAATAAGTAGTATTCTTGAATAATTATAAAAATATTTATAATTATAATATTCATTCGATCAGAAAATATAAATGTACATATGTTATAAAATTGATTAACATAGTCTATAAACTATTTTTGGAATAATTAAATTTTCGTACTAGGTATATATGCACATATTCTTTTCGTTTGCCTAACCATAACGATGATTAAAGTTCTATGCAAACTATTTATTTGATGTCCATATGAATTTTTAACTCCACTGAACAATAAAAAAGGTGAAAAAAATGAAATTACTTGTTGACCAAATCCCTTTCCTAATCCCAGTTCCTAATTTAATAAACGGATTTGCAATGTTTAGATAATGGTGCCACGCATGTATGAAAGGAATCTTAAAGGAAGCAGTGGCAACACTCAAAGCCCAAAGCCCTATTTATGTCCCTCCACCTTATAGAACCCTGGGAAACCCTACTCCAAGAAGATGAAGGATCTAAGAAGCAAGAGAAAACTTACTGGGTGAATGGTTGAGTTATCAGAACATAGTTCACCCACTACAAACGAAGTTGTTGATGTATATTTGAATGATGTTGGTACATTGCCTTCCAAGATTGCTGAGCAAGACGACAATTTGAAGGATACGAAGGAGACGTTAGTTCTAAAGGTCGAGTCCACAGTAAGCTGGTGGATGTTTTCGTCAATTGTATGAAAACAGCTGACAAAGTGAAGAAGGAAAGAGGACAATCTAAACAATCAGGTAGCGTTGCTTAAGAAAAAGAGGTATGATTTGATGAAAGAATTTAAAAATTATGCTGAAGGGAAAACCAAAGAGATTAGAAAGCTATAGGCTAAGAGCTATAAATATAGCTCTTATTTTCATGAGGATGGAGACTTCAGACTTCTTAGTCTGCATAAATCTACTGCCATTCAAGTTATGGTTGATAGATATCTGACAAGCAAAACATGTTGTACTTACCCTGAAGATCATATCTGCTTTAAAGAAGATTAACCCAGATTTATTGTTGAACGGAGAACTTGATAATGCTTTCAACAATCATGAACTTGCAAAAGTTTACTCCTTGGGATGTAGAGGTTGCATCTCCCTCCCCTTCAACTTCTGATATATTATTTAAGTTTAATTTGTACAAGTATTGAATTACAGGTTTTTTTTTTCTTTTTCAAACGAAATACAAGGAGAGCTAAATAATTTGGAAAGAAAATACTTGAAGCTTATCTAAATTACGAAGACCTCTAGAATGTAGAGGTAAATTGGAAAAAAAAAAAAACTTCATGGTAATCGGTAAGAATCCCGCATTAGCCGAAGAATCTGGCCCTTGATTTGCTTCCCTATAGATATGAATGACATTAAAATCCCCAACAGCCAGAAGCTTTTTAATGCGTCTCATCAGCATGAGTTGCCTCCAATTACTTTGGGCCAATTATTATTGTTGCAAAACTGAATTCCCCTTTCCAACGCCATAATTTCAGAAAGGCTCCAAGAAATCTTCCATTTCCCAGCCGACCAACTCCCCCTATAGAAGAAAAGCCAGAACTTTTCTCAGCTCCATCAAAATTTAAAATGACACAATCTTTGTAGCCTTCTTTCCACCCATCTACTCTAAGAAAATATCTGATTTTTTTATGTAGATTAGTGCCAAAAATTATGCTGATCTTTGTTAAATTGAAAACCTGTTGCAAGCCGAGAAGAAGATTTTCAATGGCTGGCATAATAATCCCTGAATTGCCATGAAGACCCTGATAGATAAATTTGCATCTTGATTTCTATATTTTCCTGCAAATGAAAATAGGGAATAGTCTAGCAAGAATTCCATGTTGATGATATAAAGCCTCCCAACAGCACAACATGTCTTCTAAACTATTAACGTATTGAGATTAAAACAACGACAAAACCTTAACCAAACAACTGTTGCAACATCATAGAATACAAAAGTATGATTAATTGTTTCTTATGCTTTAAGACAATGACATCAGGAGGCAAATTGGAAACCAATTTTTTTCCCAATGTTATCTGATGTTGCGGATATGTTTGTTCTATTAGGTAGACTTCAGTGTAGATTAAGTCATTTCGGTCCGGTAGACTTCAGTACAGATGAAGTTTGTTCAGTTCTGCTGATCTCAGTATCGATTAAGTCTGTTCAGTTCAGCCAAGCTCGGTGCTGATTGAGAGCTTGATTCAGATAAGCTTGGTGCGGATTAGGGGCTTGGTTCGACTATGTTCGGTCCGTATTCTTGTGTAGAAAATTGGTCAAAGTTGCGGGTGTGTTCCCGAAACTCCTCCAACGCTAAAGTCAGCCCACGTGTTTAGTAATGCGAAAATAAGAGTTGTATATTGCTCGTAGTAAAAGTCACATATCTTTAGTAGTTGATTATTACATTCTTATATAGACTTGGGACTATACAAATAACCTTTCGTATTTCAATGTGGGATGTGTTATGAACAGTACCAGACTATCAAACAGCACTAGTGCTGTATATTTGCTCGAGTTATCTTCAGGATGAGATTTCTCTCTCGTTATTAAGCCTCTTTGCTTGCGATATATCAAATTAAAGCTCTCCATGTATAGATTAAGCATAGTGTTTGATTTTTATTAATTACCAAGTTATCATGGTAGAAAATGTGGTCAAAGTATTGTCCTTGATTTCAAAAATAGAATGTCGTGCAAACTTGCCAATACGGCATATACCTCTTCATAACAAAAATGCCATGCAATCTAGCCGATACGACATGCCCCATTGAAAAAAACAGTGTGTTATTGCGACAAATATGTGTTGCCTTTCTGGCCAGATCCTTGTTTCGGCCATCAATAGAATAGACTGATGACCGAATCATAGAGTCGTACATTGAGAAGTTGGATATGTGGCTAAAACGTAATGTCTTTGTGCCCACATTCATGTTTCATCCATTAGTAGAATGGACTGATAACCTAATCATCGAGTTGGCCATCGAGAAGTTGGATGCATGGCCAAAAGCTAATTTCTTTACTGCGACATTCATTTGTCATCCATCAGTAGAATGGACTAATGACTAAATCATTGATTTGGTCATCTAAAGGGCGGATACATGGTAGAAAAGTACTGCCTTTACCGCCATATACTTGTTTCGTCCACCAATATAATGGAATGATGATCGAACTTGATTTGGCTACCGAAAAGTTGGATGTATGGTCGAAAGTTACGACCTTTAGTTGACACATCCTTATTTCACCCAACAATAGGATAGATCCATGACCGAATAAATGATTCGGCGACCAAGAAGGTGGATGTATGGCCGAAAGGTATTGCCTTTACGGCCAAATGGTATTTCGTCCATCTCTAGAATGGACTAACGACCGAATTAGAGATTCGACTACCATTACCGCCACATCTGTTTTGCGTCATCTCTAGAATTGATTGTTGACCAAATTAGTGATTCAGCCACCAAAAGTTGGATGTATGGCCAAAGGTATTACTTTCTCGGACACATCCTTGTTTCGTATATCAATACGATGGACAGATGACCAATCATTGATTCGCCACTAAGAAGGTCGATGTATGGCCGAAAGGTATTGCCATAACTGCCACATCCATATTGCGTCCATCTATAGAATGGACTGATGAGCAAACTAATGATTCGACCATTGAGAAGTCAGATGTATGGCCTAAAGGTATTGCCTTTACAGACACATCCTTGTTTTGTCCATCAATGAGATGGAATGATGACCTGATTGTTTATTCGGCCACCAAGAAGTTGGATCTATGGCCGAAAGATATTACCTTTATGGACACATCCTTATTTCGTCCATCAATAGGTTATGCAGATGACTGAATCAATGATTCGGCCGCCGAGAAAGTGGATATATGGCCGAATGGTATTAAATTTATAGCCATATTTGTATTACATCCATCTATAGAATGGATTGAAGACCAAATAAGCAATTCGGCCAAGAAGAAGTTGGATGTATGGCCGCAAGGTATTACCTTTATAGACACATCCTTTTTTCATCCATCAATAGGATGGAATGATGACTGAAATGTTGATTCGGCCATTGAGAAGTTGGATGTATGGCCGAAAGGAATTGCCTTTATGCACACCGAAAGGAAGGCCACAAACAAACCTCCTCCAGGCATTGATCAGAGGGAGTCTAGAGAGGGTACAAACATTAGCTTTTGTTAACTTTTCAGATAGAAATTCAGATTTTGTTTACAGTCAAAAGCAAAAGTCTCTGACCTCTGCATCTACTTCGTCACACGAACGTTTGCTTCCAGTGTACGTTTGACGAACACAACAACGGGACAAACACGATTCAATTACTAGAGTCAATCGTGAATGTTGATTTTCTCATTTTTCGATTTCTCTGAACTCTATGTTATTTTTTTTCCACGCAGATGCTCCGATAGAAAAAAAAAAAAAAAAAAAAAAGAACTCTGCAGGAAAAGAGAGAGGCGTCCCCTATTTTAAAAACCCTAGACGACTTCGTGATAAGAAGTCTTCTAGATAAATCAATCTTTATTTTCGAATTCTGATTTGAATTAAAAAACGAGAGGCCTATCAAAGTGTGACTGAGAAAGATTTGTCTTGGTTCAACGAACCTGGAAAAATACAATTCAGCCACATAATTAACTCGTAATTATATTTTAGTTAATTCCTATATGTTAATTAGCCTAAACAACTTTAACTAATTAAGTTTAGGTTCAAAACGAGATTCTACCCATTAAGCAATATGTTCTGAATGTGTGATCCGATAGGTCCTCATATAATTGGCATTTGACATTAATGATATTTAATGTCATGTACAATAAACGGTGTCTAGCAACACGTTATTGCTATCCAATTAGCAAGAATGTCAGCGACAAGACAAAACCTTCCATGATAAAAAAATATCATGTCCTAATCAGTTTGTCCAGGCAGTCATAATTGAACACCAGTCATGGAACGTGTCATACTCTTAAAGTTCAATATCTGAATTCTCAGTCTCCCGAGTAGATTAATTAAACTGAATAAGAGAAATATCTCATATCTACTTATTTGAGCATGGCCAAGCATTTCATAATCTCTCTCAACCAAGAATGCGAGACATCACTCTATTGTTATATAAGAGGGACAAATCCTATCTTGATCATTCAACATTCCACAACACAAATTAGGACATACTCAATACTTGCCTTTATTGTCCACACAGTTAAGAGTGACATTTGACAATATCAAAGTATGCAATCTTTCATGCAGGAATCTCTGATAACCTTAAGTCAAAAGATGAGACATAATTACCAAAACGAAATCACTCATGACATTCATATAACATTCCATGAAGTGATTTCATGGAGGGTCAATCTAGTACACTATACTCTTTGTGTATTTATGTGATGATATGATAGCTCATATCCATAACGGTTGTCATCAATCAGCACACACTAGTCTCAGCTCGTAATTGATATCCTAATCTCAATAACACTTGACTAGGGATGTTTTAAGAATAGAAATAAACTATTCTAAGGACATTACATAATTTATTTAACAAAACGCAGATATAAAAGTAAATTATGTAATGATATAAATATCATCATGATACAAAGTTATGAAAAACTAAGTAAAATCATCATATGTTCTTAGGGCATATCCAACAATCTCCCACTTGCACTAAGATAAATCACTCATGAATCTAATGCCCATAGATCTAGTGTGACGATCATGTCTCTATTACGTCAAAGGTTTCGTCAGGGGATCAGCGACATTGTCATCTGTTGGTACTTTGCATATCTTAACATCTCCTCTCTCGATAATTTCTCGAATGAGGTGGTAACGTTGAAGTATATGTTTGGATTGCTAGTGAGATCTTGGTTCCTTAACTTGTGCAATAGCTCCGTTGTTGTCACAATCACGCTCCACAGGATCAGTGATACTATTAACCATCGCAAGCTCTGTGATGAACTTCTTGATCCAAACTGCCTCTTTTGCTGCTTCAGAAGTAGCAATATACTCAGCTTCTATCGTACAATCAGACACTATTGCTTGCTTTGAACTCTTCCCCACCATTAAGGCAAAACACAAAACCTAATTGCAATCGAAAATCATCTTTATCGGTTTGAAAACTAGCATTAGTGTAACCTTTTACGATGAGCTCTTCATCACCTCCAAAGATTAGGAATGTATCCTTAGTATTTCGTAAATATCTAAGGATATTCTTAACAACAGTCCAATGGTGTTCCCCTGGATCACCTTGGTATCTGCTTGTCATGCTCGAAGCATATGAAGCATCGGGATGTCTACATAACATAGCATACATGATAGATCCAATGGCAGATGCATATGGAATCTTACTCATGTGTTGTCTTTCTTCCTCTGATATTTCTTCCTCTGATATAGGACACTGTCCTTTCGAAAGATTTATGCCATCTGTCATAGGTAAGAATCCTTTCTTAGACTCTTGCATGCTAAACCTTTTTAGCACGTTGTCTATGTATGTACTCTAACTTAGGCCAGTCAACTTTCTAGATCTATCTCTATAGATCCTTATACCTAGTACGTAATTTGCTTTGCCCAAGTCTTTCATGGAAAAACAACTCCCTAACCAAGTATTTATAGACTGTAAGGTGGGGATGTCCTTTCCAATAATAAGTATGTCATCCACATATAATACCAGGAATACCACAATACCCCCACTGAACTTCATATTCATTTTTAATGAGGCCAAATTCCTCGACTACATCATCAAAACGCAGATTCCAACTATGAGATGCATGCTTTAATCCATAAATGGATCATTGTAGCTTGCACACCTTTCCAGTATTATCCGGATCGACAAAACCATCAGGTTATGTCATATACACATCCTCGAGAAGCTTTCCATTCAGAAAAGCAGTATTGATGTCTATTTGCCAGATTTCATAATCATGGTATGCTGCTATAGCAAGTAAGATCCTGATGGATTTGATCATAGCTACAGGTGAAAAGGTTTCGTCATAGTCAATACCATGAACGTGTTTGAAACCTTTGGCTACTAATCGCCCTTTGTATGTATGAACCTTACCATCCATGTCGGTTTTCTTCTTGAAAACCCTTTTGCACCTGATGGGTTTCACCCCTTCAGATGGATCAACCAAAGTCCAAACCCTTATGCACCTGATGGGTTTGTATACATGGATTCCATCACATCTTCTTGGTAGGTAGTAGGCTCATCTTGATCTATGAGCAACACATCAAAATTCTGAGATATCAAAAACCTGTATCTTTGTGGCTGACGATGTGTCCTAAGTGACCTATGCGGAGCTTGTGTCTCTTGAGCAAGTCCTTGATCAACCATAGGTTGTGGTGTCGGCTCAGTTTCCATCTCTATATCAGTTGTATCTCTTTGTAGTTCTTGAACTTCTTTAAGTTCTACTTTTCTCCCACTGGCTCTTTTAGAGACAAACTCTGTTTCTAAAAAGATGCCTGTATGAGCTACAAACACCTTTCGCTCAGTGGGGTTATAAAAGTAGTATCCTTTAGTTAGTTTAGGATAACCTACAGAGAGACACTTGTCAGATTTGGGCTCTAGTTTATCGGAAACTTAACGTTTAACGAAAACTTCACAGCCCCAAATCTTCAAAAAAGAAATTTTGGGATGTTTCCCAGTCCATAACTCATATGGTGTCTTTTAAATTGATTTAGATGGAGCACGATTCAGTATAAATGCAGTTGTTTCTAAAGCATGTCCCCAAAAAGAAATTGAAAGCTCTGCATGACTCATCATTGATTGAACCATATCTAACAAAGTTCGATTTCTCCTTTCAGACACACCATTCCATTGTGCGTGGTTTGAGGAGTGAGTTGTTGAACTATTCCTTACTCCTTTAGATAGTCATGAAAATCTTGGCTTCAGTATTCACCACCTCGATCTGAACGTATTTTAATACTTTTGCCTGATTGGTTTTGTACTTCATTCTTGAATTCTTTGAACTTTTCAAAGGATTCTGATTTGTGTTTCATAAGATATACGTAGCCATATCTACTAAAATCATCAGTAAATGTAACGAAGTTTCTAAACCCACCTCTAGCTTAAGTACTCAATGGACCACACACATCAGAATGTATAAGGCCCAATAATTCAGTTGCCGTTTCATTGTGTCTCATGAGAGGGGCTTTTGTCATCTTGCAAAACAAACGAGATTCGCAATTTTCATATGATTCAAAATCAAAGGTGTCCAAATATCCATCTTTCTGGAGTTTTGAAAGATGATTCTCATTCATATGGCCAAAGCGATAATGCAAGAGAGATGTTGGATTAATATCATTGGATTTAATCCTTTTAGTATTTATGTTATAAAGAGGTGTGTCAAGATTTAGAATATAAAGGCCATTAAACAATTGTGCACTTCCATAGAAAATTTCATTTAAATAAATGGAGCAACAGTTGTCCTTTATTATAAATGAAAAAAAAAACCTGTCTAAACAAGAAATAGAAATAATGTTTTTAGTAACAAAAAGCACAAAATAGCAATTATCCAATTCTAAAATCAAGCCCAGTGGGCAAAGTCAAAACATAAGTTAATACAGCTGATGCAGCAACCCATGCTCCATTTCCAACTCATAGGTCGACTTCTCCTTTTGCCAATGATCTACTCCATTTGAGATCATGCACTTTCACACAAATGTGAGATCCACATCCAGTATCTAATACCCATGAAGTAGAAGTAGATAAATTAACTTCTATAACAAAAATACCTATAGTAGAAGACTCATTTGCCTTCTTCTTCTTTACTTCTTCCAAGTAAAGCTTCTAATTTCTCTTCCAGTGTCCTGGCTCATGGCAATGGAAACAGTTTCTTTCCTTAGCCACCCCTCCTTTTGGATTTAATGCAGCAGAATTGGGCTTGGACTTTCCAACAGGCTTCTTGTCATTTTTCTTGCCTTTTCCCATTCCCTTGCCCTTACCCTTGAATTTCCTAAGCATTAGGACATCCTTGGGTTTGGCAGACTTCTTAATATTTAACTCAGCAGTTCTTAAAATGCTAAGCAACTGAGGTAGAGTTTTTTCAATCTCATTCATACTGTAGTTCATAACTACTTGGTTATAACTCTAAGGCAACAATTGCAATATAACATCAGTGGCCAACTCTTGACCTAGAGGAAAACCCAATCTCTCTAGGTTCTCAATATACCCAATCCTTTTGAGGACATGAGAACCAACTGGAGAACCCACTGCCATTCTGCATTGAAATAAAGCCTTGGATACATCAAACCTCTCTTGCCTAGCTTGCTCCTGATAAAGCTATTTCAGGTGCTCTATCATATCATAAGCATCCATTTTTTCATATTGCTTCTGAAGATTAGAGTTCATAGAGGCAAGCATAAGGCAACCGACGTCAATAGCGTCATTTTGATGCCTCTTGTGAGCGTCTTTATTAGCCCTTGTGGCTGTGGAGGGAGGTTCTTCAGGAATAGGACCCTCAAGGACATACGTCTTGTTTTCTTGTTTGAGGACTATCCTCACTTACCTGTACCAATCCAGGAAGTTTGTCCCATTCAGTTTGTCCTTCTCAAGGACCGATCGCAATGATAGTGTATTATTATTTGTGTCAGGTGCCATGGTAATCTACAATAAAATATGCAAAATATAAGTATCATGAAATGATCATTTAATTTTTTTTTAAAAAAACTTAAATGATACTCCCACTATTTTTCTTCAAATTAATTACCCTTATTATTAATTCGGAAAGTTACACACTTAACTTTCTAGTGGACCAAGATCCATATTTCACCTTACCCCAAGG
>JAOXNR010052634.1:0-16022 GCA_028571225.1 Parsonsia alboflavescens | reverse complement strand
GAATCAACTTTACCATGTAAGGCAACGAAATTATTGGTTTGTTTAGCTCTTTCATCATCCTCATCAGTTTGTTCATCATCATTCCACATAGTAATAAAAGACTTCTTGTGTTTTTTGAGATAAGTTGTACATTCAGCCTGAATATGACCGTAACCTTCACATTCCCTACACTGTATTCAGTTGTTAGTTTTGATATTAGAACTTGTTAAATGAGAGTGAGGCTTATTGTTTCTGGTATTGTTCCTGATTTGACTGAGGTTTGGCTTGCCTTTGATTTGTCTGCACATTTTGTTGAAATTTCTCGAGATCAAGGACATTGCTTGTTGAACATCTTCAGAACAATCAATTTCTGAATCACTGGGATCAGCAACTTGAAAAGCTATACTTTTGTCCTTCCGACATGGCTTTAAGTTCATCTTGAAAGCTTGTAATGAGCTAATTAACTCGTCATACCTGATTGTATCAATATCCTTTGCTTCTTCAATTGCAAATACTTTGTGAGCGAAGCGTTCTATGAGAGATCTTCAGTCATTTGCTTTCCTAGAGTGAATGACTCATTAGCTAGGTCACTAAATTTTGCATGGAAATCAGCAATAGTTTTAGTTTCATCCATCTGTAATTTTTCAAAGTGAGAGCTGATCATTTGCAATTTGGAGCATCGCATAGTTGATGTGCTTTCATGTGCTGTTCGTAAAGTTGTCCAGGCCTCCTTTGCCGAAATACATTGAGCAATCAAATGAAACTGATTAACATCGACCGCATTAAGAGCTTTAGAATTAAAATTAGCTTCCCTTTCCTCTTCCTCTGTCCAGGTATCTTCATCCTTCAAAAGGTCCTTCTCATCTTTTGGAGGAGTCCATCCTTTTCTGATTGATCTCCAAGCCTTTTCATTTAGCGCTTGGATGAACGCAGTCATCCGAGCCTTCCAATATGAATAATTGGATCCGTTGAATAGAGGTGGTCTACTCACCGATCCTCCTTCTAGTAGTCCACTCATTGCTGCAAAAAGAGATTCTAAATCCAAGATCTTCCACTAGTTAGTGTATGGCTTTGATACCAATTGATAGAATCGTTTGCTAGCAATTCTATTAATAGTATACTTAATATACTGAATATGTAAATACTTGCAGAAAGTAAATGAACATCAAGATTTAATGAGGTTCACCCCAATGGAATAAATCCAATATTAGGCTACGTCCTCAAGGCTAAGTCCACCTGAAAAATCCACTAAGATAAACACATTACAATAGGTATAGTATAGAACGATAGAATCCCTTTTGTCTATCACTACCCTATACAAAGTTTTACCTTACAAACTCACAGCAAGAATCCCTCTTGCATATATCGCAACATCTTCTAGAATCCCTCTGAAGATGACGAAACTTCTCTCGAAGTCGAACTCCCCCAGAGTTCTGGAGCTGTTCCATAAGAACCGTTGTGACACTTCCGTGACACGCCTATGACCGTTTGCGATAGTGAAGTAGTGATGCTCCTCCCAAGTCATACTACCATAAATATTATCTCGAATATTTATAAGGAATTTCTGAAAGGACTTCTCAGCATGTTGCTCAATCATCATCATCAATCTTTATTACTCAAAGATTATCTTGATAGTAATGTCAATATATCTCAATATATCATTAAATATGGGAATATCCAAATTACATAAATATAACTTCAGTATTATCAACCAAGGAATATTTATCTTTAAGGAGCTTGATCCAACTTAACCACCCTGAGAGATAATCTCAATATATCATTAAATATGGGAATATCCAAATTACATAAATATAACTTCAGTATTATCAACCAAGGAATATTTATCTTTAAGGAGCTTGATCCAACTTAACCACCCTTAACAGATACATCATCATCAATCTTGATCACTCAAAGTTTTATCTCGTTTGGAAACAATAGCAATGAAAAAGATACAAGAGATATTCCTAAAAGATAATTACAATATATTAATAAGTACGGAAACATCCAATTTAGAAAATATGGAATTATCAATTTAGGATAATCAATCAAGGAATATCTAACTTCAGAGATCTTAAGAGATACATATCAAACAAATTAGCTCTCAATCCTAAGGATAACTTTAGAGACTCCTAAAGATCTTAATAATCTCCTACTTCAACTCAACCATAGATTTGAACAATCTATAAAGCTCATAGCCAATTCATCAACATCCTAATGGATCTTCAAAAGCCGATTATCTTTAAGTTCCAGAAATAACTGCCAGCACAGATATCTAACAAAATAATAGCCAACATAAATATCTAACAGAGCAGTCCGGATACTGTGGACAAATGGGGAGGGCTCCAAAAGGTCCACACTACTTTGTATCTCTTGATCTTCGTTTCTTTCCTGATTGGTTGGGGGAGTTGCACTCCTCAGTGGATTGGGGGCTACCCCTCGAGCTCATTGCCTATCCTTTCGATCAATCTTCGTCGAGGGTGTATCCTTTCTCTAAGAGGAGTTCTCAGGTTGCTCCCCTACACTTTAGGACTAGCACCTTGTCTCTGACCTCATGATATGATGACTCGATTGATCCAGTGTCGTAGGTCCTAACCCTTTTCGTTACCTAGGGTTTCTCTGAGGTCGGTCATAGGTTGGATTCTTCCTCCTTGCTGCCCATCTTGTGCACGTTCTATTCCTAGTCCATCCTCATCAGGTAGGGGGTCATTCCATGGTTCTGAAGGTAAAGGCTGTTCTGGTTGTGTGTGTCCAGCCTGGGCTGTCGCTCTCTTTGGAAGGGTACAAGAGTACGTCCTGCGGACATACAGTTTTGCTTTCTTGAGATTCCTTCCAAACCTGCCACCTTGCATTCTAGGAGGTTTGCTGGCACCGATACCTGACTCCTCCTTGATCTCTGTGGCCTAGCATTGTTGCCACTATCCGTTTGGGCTGTCCAGGCCTTTCCTGCATAGGTGGAGGGTTCGCTTGGGCCCTCTGAGATGGTCCAGACCTCGATGGCCTTGGCTATTCTTGTTGGACAGCCAGCCCTGCATTATTACTAGTGCCCACCTCTAGGAGCGGGCCTTCAGGTACTGTTTCTCCGATGCGTAATTGCGGTCTGCCCCAGTGCAGCAGCTATAAGCATGTCGATTGTGATTGAGTCATCAGGCTTACTTATTTTTTTATTTTGGTATTGGGAAGAAGGCTAGGCTTTTTGCATTTCTCCCTATAGAAGGCTTTAGAACTGATGGAGCTCAAAAGTAGAATCCTAGTCACCCCAAAACTAAGATGACATCTGTGATAGCAACCTGAGAAGAAAGGAAACAAGTCATCGGAGTGGGCTGTCACCCGGGGAAGGGCTCCAATGCCTATGTTAGTATTCTTAAAGAGTAATCTTGTGTAATTAACTCCAAAAACACTATCCTCGTCCGTAGACTAATTATAATTTGTCTATATAATAAAATGAAGTTAGTTATCGGTTTGATTAGGGCTCTTCTATTACGTGACAGGAGGCAATTAGGATAATTGTGGGATCATATCTTATCCTGCCAATTGCTCCTAGAATCATGGAGTTTCCTTAGGTTGAGATTTCTAGCCATTCACTGCGCTTGCTGAGAGCTACGACTCTCTAACTGACCTCTAGACAAACTTCACCGCTTGCCCGTGGACGTCGAGGTTCTCGATTATCTCTTTTGCGAGGTCATGCCGAGTTAACGTAGGCTCATCGGAGATGTTAGGAGTAGCGCACAATTATTCGTGGCATGGAAGATGTATGAGATGGATTGGAGCTTACCAGGTCGAAGGTTGTGGTCGGGTAAGACCTCTTTCGAGCTTTTTTATAATGTTAGTGACCTAGGAAGTCGGTGGTAGCAGGTTGCTGCCCACCTGTCCTTGTTGGCTTCATGAGTCTAACTTTCAGACAGTGAGGGCTGGGGCCTTGAACCTTTTTGGGTTGACTTCTATTCGTATTAGGCCCATTTAAGTTGACTTGTCCAGGTTGTGCCCGTTTCTCCCATCAATATCATTTGCCACAACTTGCTGTGGAAAAAAATTGAAGAAGAAGAAGAAAACCTTTTGTAAATAGCATTAAAAAAAAAAAAATAGAATCTAAAATGCTGAATTTTCGGTCAACATAAATTTAAACTAGATGGATAACCTTGCAATGCATGGGTATACTTCTAAAAATTAATATGCAGAGTTTTTTTATTAAAATATATCAATTTTATAATTTTGAATCAATATAAATCAAATTATTTGAATGATTAATTATGAATACTACCCCCTTTGTCCAAAATCGAATGCCCTATTTTGATTTGCATAAATTTTAAGAAAAATAGTTGACTTAATTCAATTTACACTTAACAATATCAATTTATTGAGAAAATTTTTACTAATTTAGGAAATGAGACATTTATTGCCAAACAACTCTAAATAGAAATGTCGACAATCAATTATGAATTGAGGGAATATTATTTTTCATTATGTTTCAAAAAAGATTAATACTAATAGTTTTTTATTAAAATATATCACATTTTGAATTTTAAATCAATATAAATGATTATTAAATTATAAATATTATTATTGTTAATTGTATATTAAAAGAAGTGATTACTTTGATTAACTTGAATGTAGAGAGATTATTAATTTTTTATTTTAAGATATGAAATTGAATAGAATAATATATCATAACAGATAAATTGATTATTTATGAAATAAAAAGATATTGATTCCACATAATTTATTTTTATTTTTAAAAATATATATATTTTTTAAAAAAACATGTGCATAGCTTGCGTGTCAGAAGGAATGAAAGAATAATTGAAGTTTTTTCAAGTCTGGGCGTATGTTTTAGTTATATATAACTAGCATGACATCCCCATGCAATGTGCAGAGTAAGTGCATCCTAGTATGAAAAAAAACAATTGATCGAGTGTATATGAGATGTTTTTAATATATTATGTAATCTTTATCAAACCAAACACAAAAATAATTAAATAAATCATAAGTAGTTATTGAAATTTAAATAACAACGTTGGATCTGATTGAATCCAAATGTCCAAATTTACAATAAATTATTCTCTTTTCTACGGATGAAGACAACTGTAGAAAATAATTTCTATGGATCCGTAGATAAATTTCTAGGAAATGATGTTGTTCTTGTGGTACTGTGTTACATTGAAAGTCTCCATAAACTTTTCACAAATCCAAGTATTTCGTAGAAAGATTTTTTACAATTTTGATGCCGTTGAAAATATCTATGGAGGATAGCATGACTTCTGGTGGTGGGGGAGGAGCCGGGGGGTAAATCTATTTGTGATTTAGCAATATATACTAAATGATCAATTAAGTAAGTTACCTCTTTGATTTTGGCTCTGCTATTACGTGACAGTAGGCATCTAGAATAATCGGGGGATCATATCAGATCCCACCAATTGCTCCTTGAATCGTGGAGTTTCCCTTGGTTAAGGTATCTTTCTATTCACGTCTCTGTCGAGAGCTATGAGCTCGCTAACTGACCTCTAGACCAACTTCGCGACCTGCCTGTGGACATGGAGGGTCTTGGCTATCTCATCTGGGAGGTAGCATTGAGTGGTAGTAGGCTCCTGGGAGTTGTTAGGAGCCGCGCACATCTAATCTTGGCCTAGAAGATCAATAAGCCGAGTTGGGAGTTACTAGATTGTGGTCCGAGGTCTGGTGGTGCCTCTCTCGAGCACATCTAGGAGGTCGGTGGTAGCAAGTCGCTGCCCACCTTCCTGGCTTTAACTCCATAAGTTTGACTTTCAAGTATCGAGGGTTGGCGCCTTAGGCCCCTTGGGATTGACATTTGTCCAGGTTCTGCCCGTTTGCGCTGATTTGTCCATATTGCACCCGTTTCTCCCATCATTACCCCCCTTTAGGCCTAGCAAGCTCAGAGCTCGTGGTGCCTAAATTACCATCTTCAAGTCATAGCCACTAACGGGTTGATTGATCCTTTTTGATTGCTAGCTTCAGAGTACTTTTCTATTCGCATTCCTAGTAGGGAACTGCAATCTAGTTTTCGGTTTCTTGACCTCAAACAGAATCTTGCGGTCTTGGCCATGGCTTGAGAGGTATATGAGCAGGATCGAGACTTACCAGGTCGCAAGTCAAGGTACAGTGAGGTCTCCACTATGCTCATTTAGAGGTTAATGACCTTTAGGTCCGTGACCTGGGAGGTCGGTGGTATGACGTCCATGCCCACTCGTACCTTGGGACTTGCTAGAATGGCTTTCAGGTATTAGGGACTACTGTGTCTAAGCCGCAAGTCTAACCTTGGGGTGTTGGGAATCACCATCTCCAGGTCGAGGGCCTAACCTTCAGTTATTAGAGGTTACCATCTTTAGGTCTTGGGCTTGACTTTCAAGCATTACGGATTACCATCTTTAAGTCAGGGAGGACCAGGCTTTCAGGTATTAAGTGTTACCATCTCTAAGCCAAGGCCCTTGAGAGGTTGGGCAGCTTCATTGCCGTAGCTCCTGAGCTTGACCTTCAGTTATTAAAGGTTACCATCTTCAGGTCATATCTGTTGAGAGGTCATGACGCTTTATTTTGCATTGGTTATCTTTTGCAAGGGAGTTTGTCTCTTCTTGGTCTTTGGAAAGTTGAATCGCTCTACCTTGGTGTGAAAGATTGTACTGCTTTGGCTCTGGAGAAAAGCTAAAGCATTCCCAATTTGGAAAATTATTCCCGTTTAGCTCTTTTGGGAAGTTAGGATACCGGGGTGGAAGTGCAAATTTAATTTAGGTTTAGGGAGTTCACCCATTTCCGGAACCCACGAAATCATTTCTTTTACATAAATCCTGAGTCTTGGAGTTTTTGGGAATTACTTAAACTCTTTCACTTGTTTGCTTGAATTCGCAACTTTTCCCACTTTAGGTTTCTTTCCTTCCTTCTGTCTGAGCATCTGATTCTCCAAGGTGGCTCTCTTCCTCATCCTCCAAGACTTTACCGAGTGAGTTTTCTTCTCCTTTTCTTTGGAAAAATTTCATCTTTTTGTGCTTTCTAATCTTTTTTCGACAAAATATCCCTAGGATAGAGATGCCAATAGAGACATCTTCTGCATTTAATTCCACTTTCCCCATTGATATGGAGAATGGAGTTTTCTTTTGCCATCCGGTTTTGGTTAAAGGCTTCTCCAGTTGCGAGCGAAACCCTTGAACTTTTTGAGACAGAGGCTTATTCCATGTCTCCTGCTCTTGATCCTTTTGAAATTTCTAAGATCAGTAGTGAGTCGGGGCTTGACCTGGGAATTTTAGTCGCTGCTACTGAGAACGAACGCCCTTACAGTAGGCGTGAGGGGCGCATAGCCCTCTATCTTTCCAACATCAAGGGGGGGTATCCTCCCTCCATTCCTTCATCCACTATTCATGGACATCGTCTACTTTTGTAGCTTTCCTTTATCTCAGCTTCTCCCAAATTCGCTTTGGATGGTGGTCGCCTTCATAGCTACCTGTCACCTTTATAGGGTTCCAGTTTCCTTGGAGCTCTTCAGATGCTTTTTAAACTGGGTGTTTCCTTTGCCTCCCAGTCTTCTAAGGAGTATCTCCAATTTAATTATAGGCACAAACTGGTAGGCCCTTTTCAATCTTCGGCCGGTTGGTGGAAAGAACTTTTATTTTTTGCTAAAATCTAGGAAAGTTCGATTCGATTTGAACCCTACCTGTGCTGGAACTTGAATCGCTCATTCTTCACTGAGCTCCTTGACTTGACTTCCAAATAGGTTCAACACAAAAACTTTTTGCTTGATTTGGCCAAGTCCAACAAAGACAAGAATGGATGTACTTTTCAGCTCTGGCTTGAATCCTTCCTTCGCCCTGCTGGGTTGAGGAGCCCAGCAGAGTTTAATCTCCCTTCAGTAAGAAAAGCTTTAGGGTTATTTCCTTCCGGTAGACTTTCTTCTATTTCTCATTGATTTTAGCCTTTATTTTTCTGTGATTTTTTGTACTAATAGTTCATTCCCCTTTTTCCTTTTGTGTGCAGACATGAGAACTACAAGCTGGATCTTCGAGGATTCTGAGGTCTCCCCTACTCCAGTAGGTAGGGGTCAAGGAGCTTCTGGGCTTCCTCTATTGCTGTTCCAGCCGCCCAAATTTAAATTATCCGAGGTAATGGGAGACAGGTGGTGACTGAGAGCACTGGAGGTGCTTTCAAACGAAGCTCGGGGGTTGCCGGGATGATAGCACCTAACCTGCCCATTAAGGTTCCTTGCATCTCATCCTCGCTCTCTCCTCAGCCAGCCGACAGGGTAACTCCAAGTCTGACCGCCAAAGGGAAGGCTTCTGTAGCTTCTGAGTTGAAGGCATTCCTAGGTTGTGCTATTGAGGAAGTTGCCGAGACTTTCAAGAGGTTGGGGGCTACTGCTGTGGCGTCCCGTTCTTCAGAGGATGCGGCCAGGCAGGTCCCTAATCTTGCCATGGAAGTTTCCAATTCTCTACTGCAATGGCCTCATTCCCAGTCATTCCTGATGGCGTGTGCTCTTCTAGTTGACTGGAAAATTTGCCAGCAACTCACAGATGAGGAGATTGAAAGGTTCAGCTGCTCCCTCCATATTGTAGTTAGTTCTCATGACCCTCCGCAAGTCTGCCACGAGTTGCATTCTGCTTTGAGTTTAATTATGACTCTTTTCTTCCTTCCACAAAGCCATATCATCTCGCGCTTGAGGAGGCAGGCTAAGAAAGCCAGGGCAGACAAGGAGTTTGCTTCTCTCATCTCGGAGCTTCAGGAGGCTAAGGTTCACCTGGAGAAGGATAATGCTGAGTTGGGAGCTTCTACCGGGGAGTTGACCAAACTTCTCTCCAAGTGCCAAAAAGATTTCGAGGAGGCCAGCACCAACTACAAGATTATATTTGAAACGCTGGACAATTCTCATAAGCGGATTTCAGAGCTTACCGCATCTGAAGTTCAGTTGAAGGAGCTTGAGACTATGTTGGAGGACTTCGAGGGCCTTTGCAATGAAGAAGGTAACTTCTCCATGGAGAATTTCGAGGGGATCCCGGCCTTCCAAAAGCATGTGGAGGGGTTGATGATGCCTGAGATGATTGCATTATATGTGGAGGTGATTGATGACATCAAGAAAACCTATATATGAAGACTAAACCCTCTCATGATGCCTCCCTTTATAGCCCTGAGTTGACTGTTCCCCTCCCTTGCGCTAAGAGGAGCTAAGTCCAACTTCCCCAAAGGAAGTCGTAGCCATTGAAGTCCTGGCCCAAATTGGCTAGAGTGAGGGAGACCTTGCTGAAAAAAGGGGAAGGACTAGTTGAGGCTATCCCGGAGATTGGAGCTTCAGCAGTATAAGCTGAGGATGTCACTACCTTGGCCATGGTTTCCCCTGATGGTATTCCCATGTTCTGCGGTGTAGATGAGTTTGCTCACATTTTTCTTTGCCTTATGAGCAAATTTTGGAATAGGTACTCAACCCTTTCTAGGGTATTTGACCGTCTCTGATGTAGCTTTTTCGTCTGACCACATTGCTTTCCATCTCACAAGTCCTTCAAACGTAGCCCTTCCCAACAGTTCCGAGCTGGTGATCATTCCTGAGGAGGGAGAGGAGTAGGGTGATGATAATATGCCTCTGGTACAGCCCCGTTGAAAGTAGCTCTAAACCTCCTGCTATAATAGTTTATTACCTCTCACATGAAACATTTATTATTTTCATACTGCTAATATCTAAATGTTTATAGAGGTCTGTTTGTGGCCTTCTGTTTTTTTTCTTATTTTTTTTATTTTATAACCGTTGCATTTGTTTCCAATGCCTTGTATTTTGCACTTGTGATTAAGACTTGCATGATGCATTAAACTGCTTTTCAGTCCTAAGGCAATCATCATAAGAGAAGTTTCCAGACAAGGCACTTTAGAAAACTTAGCTTTAATTTGCATTCTGTGCTGACTTGTTGAGGTTGCTGTTAAGTTGGTGAAGTAGTCAGGATGCTTTGCGAGGTTCTTTTGACTTGCTTCCTGAGCTTTTGGGTGTAGAGTTGAAATTAGCGAGCTTTTAACTCCCTCCTTCGTGAACTTCTTAGGGTATGCAAGTCAAAATTTGGCCTGGTTGATCAATTAAGTCTGTTTGCCAGCTTTTGACTTGTGAAGGACCATTTCTACAGTCAGGAAGTGTCTTGTTTTCACTCTTCTGCTGAGGGGGGAAAATTTGCCACTTGGGCACCTAAAATTTTGTAGATTCTGTCTCCCTTCAAGGAGGTTGAGGTTCTCCCTTTTCTTAACCTCTTTTAAGACTAAATTATATTCAGTCAGCCTCAAAGATCTTTACCTCGCCCGATAGTCCTTTTAGGCGCCATCTCCCTGTCCTATTCTCAGAACCTTCTCGGCCAACTGTCTTCTCCCGGGTGTGTGATCCACACATTCTATTGTATATCTCTTCAATGATGGATTGCCCATTTTCTAGACTTGGGCATTTGAGTAGTGGCCAAGTGTATGACCTACTGTATACCTCGTCGTCTCCTATCAGGACGTAGCTGGGTGACGATTGTCGCACTTGGTGAGCTTCTTCTGGTCCCGTGGGAGGTTGCCATGTTTGAGGAATCCGTAGATAGGAAATCTCCAGTCCGCCTGGTCCTCTATAACCAAGTTCTCCTCTTGGTTTATGCTTGAAGAGTACAACTGTTCCACTAGTAGCTCTGCATTAGTTCTGGCTATGTCTCGATAGACCTCTGATAGTGCATATGGCTTGAAGTTCTGATCTCTAGGTATTAGTTCAATAAGGAAATGCTGAACTTCGGATGTGATGTCTTTCAGTCGTTTGAGAGATTTGACCTTGTTATCTTCTTTGGTTTCGTATTTGCCAGCAACCTGGCTGGCCACAACCTATGAGTCTGTTTTGACATGTAGTTTTTGTACTTTAAGAGCTCTTATAAGTCTTAGTCCTGCCAAGAGAGCTTCGTACTAGGATTCATTATGCGAGGCTGGGAAGTTGTACTTCACAGAGTAAGGGATTCTCACTCCCTCAGGCTGATCAGTACTATTCGCGCACCTGAATTTTCTTTCTCCGTTGACCCATTCGTATACATCGTCTAGACGTTACTTTCACAAGTGTTTGTGGGCTTCAATGGGGTCCTTGTGCATTCTTCTTCGAAGTCCACAAGAGCTTGAGCTTTAATAGCTTTCCTTGGATCAAATTGGATCTAATATCCCGAGAGCTCGAGTGACTTTTTCATCATTCTACCTGATAGCTCAGGTTTGGCTAAAGCTTGCATTAGTGGAAAGTTAGTCAGGATTCTTATTGGGTAAGCTTCAAAATATGGTTTTAGCTTTCTAGAAGTGAGCATGATGAGGTATAAAAACTTCTTGAGGTCTGAATATCCAGTCTCTGCCCCCGAAGCGAACGGCTGACATAGTAGACATTGAGCTGTTGTCCAGACCTTTCTACTATCAGGACAGAGCTAACTGCCTTCTTGGTAGCAGTCAGGTACATATAAATTTCCTCTCCTGATCTGGGAGAAATGAGCTGGGGAGTTTTCTCCAAGTAATCTTTCAGCTTGATGAAAGTTGCCTGGAAATCCTCGATCTACTGGAAATCTTTTGGCTTTTTTATAACATCATAAAATTTCTCCCATTTGTCTGCCATTTTACTGATGAATCCCTAGTGCTACCATTTTTCTTGCCAGGCTCTGCACTTCTTTGAGGTTGTTTGGGGGCTCCATGTCTAGCAAGGCTCTGCTCTTATCTAGATTGACATCAATGCCTCTTTCTGAGATCATAAAACCAAGGAATTTGCCTGCTCACATTCCAAAGGTACATTTTTCCAGGTTTAGCTTCATCTGAGCAATTCTCAGGGTTTGAAAAGTTTCTCTGATATCCTCGATAAAGTCCTCTAAAGTTTTGGACTTCATCACGATGTCATCTACGTAGACCTCAATGTTCCTCCCAAGCTACCTCCTAAAGACCTTGTGCATCACCCATTGGAATTCGGCTCTAGCATTTTTCAGTCCAAAAGGCATCTGGGTGTAGCACTAAGTCCCGACCTTTGTGATGAACGAGGTTTTTTCCATATCTTCTGTTGCCATTGTGATTGGATGATATCCTTTGTAGCGGCTAGAAAGCATAACCACTAGTACCCAACTGTTGAGTCCACCATCTGATCTATGCTTGGAAGTGGGTAGGAGTCCTTCTGGCAGTATTTGTTTAACGTGGTAAAGTCCATGCTCATTCTCCATGTTCCTTCTTTTTTAGGGACCACTACTGGGTTTGCCAGCTATTCAGGATATACTACTTCTTTTAGGATTCCTGCGTCGAGAAGAGCATGCACTTCTTAAGCTATGACTTCATTGCACTCAGGAGCGAAAGATCTCTTCTTTTGTTTCACGGACTTGACTCCCTGATTGAGTTTGACCTTGTGTTCAGCAATTTTTTGATCGATTCCTTGGAGGTAGCTGGGCCGCCAAGCGAAAACCTTCAGATATTCTCAAAGGGAATCGACAAGTTTCCCTTTGATCTTTGGACGTAGTTCCTCTCCAACTTTGATCCTTTTTTCAGGGAAATTGGGGTTAAGGAAGACTTTCTCCCCCCTCCAGCTGCCTTGATCCTAAGTCATCTTCCTTTGGGTGATCAATACATTCCTCTTGCTTGGACTCTTGTACGACTTCGTCATCTCCCTCCGCCAGGTAGCATTCGGTAGCTTGTTGCCTGTCCCCTTCAAGGGTGATCCAGTTGTCTCTAACTTGGATCCTCATGCTATAGTTGAGCAGGGAGATTTCTACCTTTAGGTCTACGACCCCCCTTCTGCCCAGGATGGCATTGTAAGTTCCAAGGGCACCTACAACGAACCAATCCATTGAACTTGAGGTAACATATCACACAATAGAGGACTGATAAGCTCTTTAAAAAGGGAATGACCTATCTTTTACTCTGTCTTTCCTTAAACTAAAGGCTGTTAGGGTCACCTGGGATAGCCATGATTCTCGGTGAGGTCTTTTCTAACAGCTTCTTGAGGTCTGCAATGTTTTAATCAGCTTTTAGGCAAAGAACTTCTTTAGCTGGCAAATATTCCAAGGTCTGAGGAGTTTTCATCCTTCTATATGAGCGAGCTTGTAACTCCCTCTTTTTTGAACTTCTTGCATCATATAGGGTAATTCCCAGCTTTCTTGCAGCTTGGTCAGTTGTCTTTGTTTACTGACATCTGATCTTTTGAGGGCCATTTCTCCAACTGTGAAATGTTTTTCTTTAAGTCCTTTGTTACTTGCCATTTGTAAGTTCTGTCTACTTAAACTGCTTTGTGTCTGACCTCTACAAGGAATTCGAGGTCTTCCCTTCTCTCCCTCTCATTTAGGGCTGAATTGTTTTCAGTCAGTCTTAAGGACTTCATGCCAACCTCCCGGCATCACTGCCTCTGCACGAAAGCTTAATTTGAACAACATTTCTCCAGTAGCTTTTCTTGGCATTGTTCTATACGCCCATAGGATGCTTGAAATCTAGTCTGGACAAACAATCTTGCGGCCTTCTTTCTCGAGCTCAGTGAGTCTTTTCTTGAGTCCTTCCATAATGGTTCTATTTGTGACCTTAGCGAGCCCATTAGCTAGAGGATGTGCCACCGAGGTCGATCTTTGTTCAATATCCAAATTCTCGCAGAACGTTTTGAATGGATCACCAATGAATTACCTTCCACTATCTGATATTATGGCTCGGGGACCCATACAATGTTTCTCCAAACAAAGGACTGGACCTTTGGTGATGAGATCTTTGCCATTGGCTCTGCTTCCACCCGTTTGGTGAAGCACGCCAGGGCAACGATCAAGAATTGTAGACCCCCCACTGCTTTTGGGAAGGGTCCCAGTATATCAATGCCCTAGATATCAAATGGTAATGATGCATTGATAGATTGATACCTTGTTGGCGGCACATGTGATTTGTTCCAGTGCAACTGGTAGCTTGTGCACTTCTATATGTTCTTCTCAATGTCTCAAACCATTGAGGGCCAGTAGTACCCCGTTCTCAGTATCTTCTTGGCGATTGTCTCTGCTCGTATGTGAGACCCTCATATTCCACTATGCACCTCTTCAATGACATATTGTAACTCTCTTGGACTTAGACATTTGAGTAATGGCCAAGTATAGGACCTGATGTACACTCATCGTGCCCTATCAGGAAGTAGCGGGGTGACCATTTTCACATTTGGCAAGCTTTTTGGGTCCTGTGGGAGGTCTCCATGTTTGAGGAATCTGTAGATTGGATATCTCCAGTTTGCCTAGTCCTCTATAACCAAGCCGTTGTCTTGGTTTATGCTTGAATAGTAGCTCTGCATTAGTTCCGGCTATGTCTCGATTGACCTTGGGCAGTGCATCTACCTTGACATTTTGGTCTCTGGTATTTGTTCAATGAAGAAATGCTCAGGTTTGGATGTGATATGAGTTACTCGTTTGAGATATTTGACCATGTTATCTTCTCTAGCTTCGTATTCTCCAGCAACCTGGTTGTCTACAACCTGTGAATCTGTTTTGACTTGTAGTATTTGCACTTTGAGAGCTCTTATGAGTCTTAGTCCTGCTTAGAGAGCTTCATACTCGGATTCATTATTCAAGGTTGGGAAGTTGTACTTCACAGAGTAAGGGATTCTCATTCAGTCAGGGTTGATCAATATTATCCCCGCACCAGAATTTTCTTTCTTCGTTGATCCGTCCGTATACATTGTCCAGACGTTGCTTTCACAGGTGTTTGTAAACTTCGTTGGAGCCCTTGTGAATTCTTCTACGAAGTCCTCAAGGGCTTGAGCTGTAATTGCTTTCCTTGGCTCAAATTGGATTTGATACCCTGAGAGCTCTAGTGACCAGTTCATTATCCTGCCCGAAAGCTCGGGCTTGGCTAGAGCTTGTTTTTGCGGTAAGTTGGTGAGGACCCTTATCTGGCAAAGCTCAAAATATGGCTTTAACTTCCTTAAATACTTCTCGAGGTCCGGATACCTAGTCTTTGGTCCCCGGAGTAAACGACTGACATAGTAGATAGGGAACTGTTGACTTGACCTCTCTACTAACAGCCCTGAACTAACTGCTCTCTCGGTTGCAGTCAAGTACATGCAGATTTCTTCCCCCGATCTGGGAGAAGCAAGGTGGGGAGGTTTTCCTAGGAAGTCCTCGAGCTTCATGAACACTGCTTGGCAATCCTCAATCCACCGCAAGTCCTTTGGCTTCTTTATAGCATCATAAAATTTCTCCCTTATGTCTGCAATTTTGCTAATGAACCGTCCTAATGCGGTCATCTGTCCTGCTAGGCTTTGTACTTCCTTGAGGTTTCTTTAAGGTTCCATGTCCAACAGAGCTCTGATCTTGTCTAGGTTGGCATCAATGCCTCTTTCGAGGTAATAAAGACGAGGAATTTACCTGCTAAAACTCTGGAAGTGCATTTCTTCGGGTTTAGCTTCATGTGAGCAGCTTTCAAGGTCTGAAAGGTTTCCCTGATATCCTTGATGAAATCTTCTGAGGTTTTGGACTTGATCATGATGTCGTCTAGGCAGAACTCAATGTTCCTCCCGAGCTGCTTCTTGAAGAGCTTGTGCATTTCTCACTGGAATTCACCTCCTGCCTTCTTCAAGACAAAAGGCATCTTGGTGTAACAAGAGGTTCCAACCTCTGTGATAAATGATGTTTTCTCCATATCCTCAACAGCCATTGGGATTTGGTGGTATCCTTTGTAGGCATCCAGAAAACATAGCCACTGGTATCTAGTAGTTGAATCCACCTTTTGGTCAATGCTTGGAAGAGGGTATGAGTAATTCTGGCCGTACTTATTTAGTGTGGTGAAGTCCACACACATCCTCCATGTCCCTTCTTTCTTTGTGACCACAACTGGGTTAGCCAGCTATTCATGATATACCAATTCCTTCAGAATTCCAGCATCGAGAAGAACTTAGACTTCTCGAGCTATGACTTCGTTACGCTTGGGTGCAAAAGTTCTCTTCTTTTTTTGCACTGGCTTAACCCTCGGCTTACGCCTGACCTTGTGTTTAGCAATTTTCCAGTCTACTTGACCGTGCGTCGTAACACGAACAAATTAAACCTATCTACCAAAACTAATGTAGTTAGGGCAAGTAGGGTCGAACC
>JAOXNR010052633.1:0-16023 GCA_028571225.1 Parsonsia alboflavescens | reverse complement strand
TATTGTTGACATCTTCACCCCTTTATTAAGTCTGAAACCAATAAAAAGCTACCATTCTGGATGTATTATCAGAAAAGTTTTAGAATTTATTTATATTCCCGCTGCATTTCATTCCTTCTTACGGTATTGCTGGTTTTCCTGTTCAAAAATCATCGTAACTGCTCAAACATTGAAACTGCACAAATTTATTGAAACCGCACAACTCAGGAACAGAAAAGAAAAAAAAAAAGGAATGACAAATTTATGAGGACAAATCATTGAAACTGCACAAACAAACTGCGGTTGCTGAGATGGGACGAAGGTATGAAGCAGGTAATTCGGATCTATGAGCTGAAGTGTAGGGATCTTAGAGCTTAAAGCTTGGAGAGGAGGAGGACGAGGGAGAACGAAGTGACGAAGCTCATCGGTTTTGGATCTGAAATTCTGAGCGACGAGGGTTTTGAATTTGAAATTTGGCACTAAAATTTTGAACAGCTTTAAAATGATGCAGTTCAGAGTCATCGTCCTCTTCCAATGAAGAGGAAAATCAAAAATTTCTGTCAGAGAAGTGGGGAAATTTCTCTTGTTTTTGAATCTGGGGGAAGCAAATAAGAGAAGGGAGCTAATTCAGAGAAAGTGAGGAAAATGGTGAAAGAAAGTGAGAAATTTTTAAAGAAATGGGACAAACAGAAAGTGGGAAATTTTTAAGGAAATGGGACCCACAGAAAGTGGGAAATTTTAAAAGAAATGGCACTCATCTGCTTCATCTTCCCGTTAGAATTACCACTATCCCGTTAGTTGCGTTTTCTGGAGAAGGCAACGGCACATTCTCTAGCTCTCTCTCTCTCTCTCTCTATATATATATATATATATATATATATATATATATATAACAATTCATTGAACCATTGCAACTTCTAGGTTTTTGGATGAGCAATGCGTGGAAGCTTCAATTTATCAACCATATACTTGCTTGCTATATTCACGCAACTTTCATTATCAATAATGACTCTGCAAAGCACCTTGCTTGAAATAAGTTGTCTCTTTGAAGAGACTCTCCATCCTTTTCATTGATTTGCAAGCTAAGTGCCCTCCTTATGATAAGAGTTAATTTTTCATTCTTTGGTTTAATAGCTTCCTATTTAGATATTAAACACGAATTTCTACAAGAAACAAGGATAGATAAAATTTTCCTCACATTACTCCCTTACGGGTTTCACTCAAAAAAAGATGTCATCCTTCTCTTGTGTATAACACAATAATGGCTTTTTCCTGCTCTAGTGAGCTCACCCCTTCAACATTTTTCCTCTCAGCTCTTTCTTCTTATGGTTCTTAAGAGAACTTCAATCGATCAATCAAACAATCAACAAAGATCATTAGTAGCAATCTATCAATTGAATCAACTAATTCCCACAGGATAGACAAACAAGAACCAAAGAAATCAAAAATTGAGTTGATATGCAAGAATATAGTTTTTGATGTCAAAAGATGCTATCTTTTAGTGGTAAAATTGATTTCTATTGAACCCAAATTTGTATAGGCAAATAATAAGCACAAATTTCCCACAAGATATCAACCTTCACAAATCTCAACTTTTGATGCATTTTCAATTTCAATTTTTTCTGCACCTTTTTTTTTTTTTGTCACAAATAATAACAAAAGTGGTAGCTTTTACCTAGGATATGCTTCTAGGCTTCAAGAAACCGCAACAAAAATTTAAGAAACCATAATAACAACAAAAGATAGAAACTTTTTGGTCAAGGAACCAAAAGACAATGAAAAATTGAATCCTGTTTTTCAAGAAACCAAAGAAACAATTCAATACAATAAGAAACAATAAAAAGATAGAATCTTGGTCTCCAAGAAATCTAAGAAACAATAAAAGGTAGAATCTTTTTGTATTTTTAAGAACAAGAAACAAAAAAAAGACACGAAGGAAATAAGAAACAAAGAAAAAATATGATTTTTTTTAAACAAAGAACGATCACAAAGAACACAAAGGATGGTAACACTTGTAATGAATCTTGAGCTTTGATACCAAAACTGATGCGAACCTGACTCTTGATTAGTTTGACAAAACACAAGTATGAAATTTTGCCCTAAACAATTACTGGGTTTTGATGCTTTAATATATATTGACTCGACACTGTTCTCAAGTGTGAACCAATATCTCCAAAAGGGTGACGCCACAAACAACCCAAGCTAAATTGTTTAATAAATCAATAGTTTAATGAAGAATTAAAGAAGAAAGAGAATACTCTCAATATCAAAATATGTTGATTAAACTGAATTCTCTTGAGTAATACACAAAAGCCCTATTTACAACTATTAAAATATGCTTAATTGAATTAAACTAACAATAAAATATTAACTAAAAACACTCTGGAATAATCTTCAAATTGAATTGGGAAAACAAACAATTAAAGGACTTAATTAAAATAACTAAAACTAATTAAAAGATATGGTCCAAATTAGATTTGACCAATTGGAATATATTTGCTTCATTACTAGACATAACTTGCAAAGTTGATAAACCAAATAATTTGAATTCCCAAATAAGAATGGATAAGCTGAGATGAATTGACCTCAAATTGGTTGGGCTTGTAATGATGATGATGAATGACCGACACATGAAAACAATTCCAATCAGTGAGGGAGGATTCACGGGTGCATATTTTGATTGAGATTGAAGATGGATGATCAGCGTCCGTTATTCATTTATCTATGTCGCCGGTGGAAACAACAGGCTCTTCGATGTTTGATGGGCACAGTGATGCCACCGGGAATTAAACTGGTACATCTCTATTTTAATTTATCCCCAAACTTTCTTCTATTTTAAACAATGTGTTATATACTTGAATTTTATCTTTGATAACCTCTAGAGTTTCAAATTCAAGATCGTCTTAAACCAATTGAATTAACAAATTTTTCAACGCATTTATCCTCGAACGAATAATTAAATCTTCACTTTGCGCACTTCCTTGGACTCCATCATATTGCCAGATTATTTTTACACAATTTATGTATTGATCAGACTGTATGGGTTGATTCAAAGATGTATGGATGGATTTTTTCAAAAGCCTTATGAGTTGTTGCAAAGCTATATAGATTGCTTAGTTCAATGTTTGTTACATCTAATATTGTTTTAATCTCAAGTCTTCAAAAGTGGTTTAGCTATGTTTGACATTTGGAAGGAAATGGGATGATGGTACTTACAAGGGAGTTGTAACATCCTAGCCAAGTTTCTAACATTCCAGTCATGATTGAATAAAATTTCTTCCTACATTTATTTTTATTTGCATCATGTAATTGTAAAATAGAACTTTAGATCAAATATAATGTATAAAATATTCAACTTTGATGTATAAAATACTTAGAGGTTGTATGAGTAGTCTCTTAACTTATCCGGATTATTTTTAAGGGGTTACCAGTTGTTTAGAGGTGATATGAATTGTTTGATTAACTTATCCAGATTGTTTTTAAGGGGCTACGTGGTTGTTGACTGTCAATAAAACATTTTACCCTAAGAATGTTCCTTCTATATACATTACATAATAACAAGATCAAACAAGTAGCAACGCAACCCTACCGGTACGATATATAATTAATAGAGATGGCATACACAATCAGTACGAAGTATTAAAACAAGCCATAAATGTAGGAAAATAACAGCATATGCAGGAAAAACAACCCATACAAGTAGGAACACAACTCGTATGATATATAATTAATGTAAATGGCATACACAACCTGTATACAGTCTCGAAACAACCCATATGATATATAATCATCAATGAATGCTTTCTCTAGCTTTGTAATATTTTCTCTTATGACAATTTCCATGTTTAAATAAAAAGGTTTCAAGTTCTCTGTAAAGATATGAGTATTTTTTTATGTTCATAAAAATTCTATGTACTTTCCACCAAAACTTCCTTATTCCTAAAGGTAGGAAATGAAATCAGGCTATGTTGGATTTCTCTGAAGGAGCAACAAGGGAAATTACCTTACTCTAGTAAGGTTGGAGCTGAAACACTCGTTAAAAGTATCGTTGAATACATAGAGTGATTTCGATCAAATTGGAAATAAAGGTACAGAAGCATGTTAGGCCTTTCCTTATGAATTAGGGGGAAATTAAATATGTTCATTTAATGATATATTGTATGTTTATAGAGAATACATTTTAACATATGATATCCCATGAGATAATATTTTTTAATGATATCTTTACTTATATATTTGTTAAACAAAATAACATGATTAGAAATATAATGATTTTGACTCAGAAATACCCGGAGACATTTAATGATATATGGTGTGTTTATAGAGAATATATTTTAAGATATGATATCCTTAGAGATAATATTTTTTAATGATATCTTTACTTATATATTTCTTAAACAAAATAATATGATATATCAAATTCAGATAATGGTATTAGAGCCACAATAGCTATAGAAAATATTGAGATAACTATAATAGGAACTCACGAATCAATTGATTTATTTTTTAGAGAAATTTTCTATTATGAGCATTTAGATTATAATAGTGAAAAATTAGAAGATTCTGACTTAGAAGTCAATGATGTACCCATACTATTTTATATTGACCATGTAATAGATGACATTGATTGGGGATATAGAGCTAATTAAGTAATATGGATTGTGAAACATGTGATAAAATGGTGTTTTTTCACATTTACATAATTTGAGGGGAAAGATTTCAATATTACCCAAATTTGTACAACATTTCATAATTTATCCAACTCTAAAACTAACTTTTCACTCTATACCCATTTTGAACTTTTACTTAAAAAAAAAAAAAACAAAACTAACTTTTATTCACTTTTATCATGTTGTTACTATATTACCCTCAATATTCATAATAGCCCAACTACCTCTCTGCAACAGCTGCAAAACCGAATTGAAGACCATATTGATGAAGTTTCCTTGTTGAAAGTTGAACTTGAAAGGAACTCATTCTCCTCGATGAAGAAAAAAAAAAAAAAACAATCGGCACTTGGGTTTGGAAGAGGAGTTGGTTTTTTTCTTCACAAGATCAAGCTCGCATCTCGTAGTTCAGAATACACTGGTTGTTCAGTTTTTTTTTTCCAGTGTTATGGTGTTTGATAGTTGTGTTTTGATTCCTAAGTGCCGCTGGGTTTTTCTAGTCTGATGTTTTGTGTTGTTTGTTTGGTATAATTAAGGAAAGAAAGCAAGTTGTTTGTGTTGAGTTTTTAAAGTAATGGCCGATGTTTGGATGGTCTATCCGACCTTCAAGCAAAGTTTATTTTCTTGATTCAACCGACCTTCCAGTTGATCCTTTCGACCTTCGAATGATTATATAGACATTCAAAGGATTTAATCGACTTTCAGTTTTTTTAAAAAAAGTTCAATAGACCATCCATAAAGGTCAATTAGACTTTTGAAGGGATTTTATCGAAATTAAACATGTTCACTTTGACCTTCAAGCATTTTTTTCTTTCAAAAACTAGGTAGACCCCTTTTTTTTCTTTAAAAAACTATCCATAAGGTCAATTAGACCTTCTCTGCTTTATTTTTTAATCAAGATATTTTTCCCCTTTACTTTTTATTATTGGTTGTACATTTTCTTGAATATATTTTTCTCTGGATTGGTGCAGAAATGGCTTTAAGCAGAATTATTCTTCACAATGGTTCTCTAGGTGGAAGGGCGCATTCGATAGTCATACGAAGCGAGATCAGTTATGAAGATTTTAGGAAAACTATGGCAAACTGCATGAAGATTGATTTAAACCAATTCGATGTACAAATCTCATTTGAATCCGATGGAAGTACCAAATTGTTGGAAATTGAAGATGAATACGGGGTCATGTTTTTGATGGGGGAAGTTGATCCTAAAATGGTGGTCATTAACAAAATATAAAGATTACATCAGTGTAGTGGTGAACATACAATGGATGATTTTGTTAATGCGTACGAAAGGAATCCAGATGGGACATTCCAACCTGTACACGATGAACCTGGACCATTCGGAAATATTCTCAGTGTTGATGTTGATGATGATAATGATTATGAAGAAGAACATATCCGCAGTGTTGATGATGATATCCCCGTGAACTTCAACGATGGGGTTGGACACATAGTTCTTGTTGAGCAGTTTATATCAGACCCTTCTACTCAATTCACAGACATGGACCGGTTGATGAAGCAGAGGTGCATTATTCTGAAGATGAAACCATTCCACTTGTGGGTAACATAGGGAAGGATTCAATTTTTAATAGTAAGGATGAACTGACTTCGGCAGTCGTCAATATGCACTTGAGAATCTATTTTCCTACCATGTAGTACGTTCAGATAAGGCAAGATTCAAGGCTCGATGCACGAATCAAAAAGATTGCACCTTCATGATACCTGCATAGTGTAGAGCTAGATGCCAGATATGAGTGATTCACAAGTTTTTCCTGACTCACACTTGCATTTAAACTGTACAGCAAAGCCAAAACAGGGTTGTAAATGCATCAACAATCGGTCATTTGTATGCTGGTAAAATCATTGGTGCGAATCACAACACCAAAAATGTGATTCAAGACATGCGGGAGAATTATGGTGTGAAGTTAGGATACACGAAAGCCTGGAGATCCTTGTCGAGTGCAAAGGACATAGCTTTCTAGACAACTCACTTAGACAGCTTCCATTATACTTCTACCTCTTGGAGGTACAATGCTTGGCTCACTGATCAGTAGAGTAATGCCGGAGGAGCATTTTGTGAGGTCATTTTATGCACTTGGTCTTTCAATCGAAGGTTTCAAGTACATGAGACCCGTCATTATCCTAGATGCAACATACTTGAAAAGTGCAAACCAGTGCAAAATTTACATAGCTGTCAGTGCGGATGGAAACAGACAAACTTTTCCCTTGGCATTTGGATTCGGTGAAGAGAAGGGTAGTGATTCATGGGAGTGGTTCTTAACAAGACTAAGAACTGCATACGGATAGCCTGATGATTTGGTAATTGTATCCAATTGACACAAAGGCATACCACACACAGTGAGAAAAGTATATCCAGAAGTTCCACATGCCTTTTGTGATGCTGGAGCACTATTCCCAAGGCACTAGTCCGAGCTCAGAATGGGCTTAAATTTGACTGGGCAATTCAAAACTGCAAAACGAGTAATACTCATTGCTTTGCCATGTCATAAGACATTTTTCGGCCATCCAAGATCGTTTTGATGGACTTTTAGCCTTTTTTATGTTTTAGGGGTATTTTGATAATTTCATAGTTTTTAGGGTTACTTTCGTAATTTCATTCTTTTTTATTTCCGATTGGGTTTAGGGTTAGAATTAGGCTATTTACTGTCCTTTTTCTTCCAATTTTGATCAGTTGTTGAATTTGATAATTTCCGATTTTTGTTGTTAAACAGAAAACTATATAGTTTTCATAAAATTTCCAATTTTTCTTTCTGTTTAGCGCTCTTTCGATATTGTTCTTGCATCATTTTTTTTCCGACATTTGAAGGAAAACTTAAAGATAAATGCAGATATCCTCATGTTGTAGTGATTTTCAATAGTGCTGCATATGAATAAGATAAGCAAGTATGCAACCATCACTTTGGGCAGATTCAACATATACACCCTAGGGTTCATCGGTGGTTGGAAATTGAGGTTGGACGATCGTGTTGGTCCCGTGCTTACTATCAGAAGAATCGATACAATCAAATGACTAGCAATCTTGTGGAGTCCTTCAATGAAGGGATCAAGAAAGCTCAAAGATTGCGGATTGCATCCGCTCATGAGTTTTATAGGGGTATGTGTTAGAGTTGGTTCAATAAACACCGAGAAGCAGCCACCGTAATACCTGATAGTATTCCCAAAAGTCTTGTTTAACGGTTTGAGGAGGAACCTGTGAAGGTTGACCAACAAAGGTTGCTTATGATACCCATTCGAGTTGGGGAGGAGTATGTCATCGGTAATTCCCCACGAGAAGCAAATGCTATTGTGGATTTGATTCGGAGGACTTGTAGATGCTGGAGATAGGAACTAGAATAAATTCCATGTAAACATACCATTGTTGTCTTCAAGTATTGGAAAAACATTTGTATAATCTAAATAGACATTTAGAAAGGAAATTGAGACTATTTTCGACCTCCTTAGTTTCCATTTTCTTCCCATTGTTTAGAAAATAGATTTTAAATCATAATCCCAATTTTTTTTCCTGATCTTTAAATTCCCTATAGGGAAATTGGGCTCACTACTATTCTTTGTGCAATGAAAATTCATTTGAGACGGAAATATTGAGGAAGGCATATGCACATTCGATATAGCCTGTTTCGTTATCATCTAGTTTGAATAGAATTGTAGGTTTGGAAGATGTGGTTGTCAATGCATCGTTTGCAAGAAAGGAGGTAAGAAAACCAGAAGAAGGTCGGTTCCTCTCTCGAAGTGAACAATTTCAATGGAAGAAAGCTTGCACAATATGTAAAAGAAAAGGACACAATCATCAATCTTGTCCGAACACAACCATAGAAGCCTAACCACAAGAAGTAGAGGTTCCATTATCGAGTGATCATGCTAGAGAAGGGCACCCATCTTATAGGATTTCTAGCCAACAATCTTGGGTTTCTGGACAAACATTGGAGGAGACAGTTGAAAGGGGAGTGTTTGTTAATGTTCATGTAAGTGTCGTCGATGAGATTGTGGATGTTCTTGAAGGTGATATTGGTGTTGACCAGATTAATGACTTGTAAAGGATTTTCATATTCTTACTCTTTTGCAATATTTTCATGATTTTTTATTTCTGTTGGCCATATTTCTTTTTCTTCTTCTGCAACCATGAATTTGGGAAAAAAAAATTAGCATGTGAGAATTGGATTTGGAAATGGGAAACTGGCTTTTCTCGTTTGCAATTGTGGAAGGTCGGGATGATTTTGTGGAAGGTCAGGATTATCTTTTGAAGGTTAGTATTAACTTAACAAGGTTGAAGAAAGACTTTTCAAAGGTGAAATTGGCTAAGTCCTTGCATCGACCTTCGGAGGATAATACCGACCTGCAAATATTTATACCAACCTTAAACCATTTCAAACAGCCAAAAAGCTTTTTCCCATTTCCAAATTCATATCTCACCTCTCCAATTGTTTAGGTAGCTATTTTGCATCCGAGGCATGTCAGTGTTATTGTCAAACCAAATTCCAATACATGTCACTATTGCTGTCACTGTCACTGTCACTGTCCTATTTTCATGTCTTCTAATTATCGTCATATTCTATTCTTTTTATATGATATCATTCATGACTTGTAATTATTTTTCATATTATTTTATTAATTAATCATCAGTTGTAGTTTTTTCCATATTATTTTTAATTACACAATATAAATAAAACAAGTAATATTTCATTTACATAATTTACAAATATATACATGATATAAAACAAAAAAAATCATTGCGATAGAAAACAACATGCTGCTGCTATAATCAAGCATGATCAGTGCCATCTTGTCCCTAATGTGCTGGGGTGCATCTGGAATATCCTTCAGTGATGGCATCATCTCCCCAACATACCCTTTCAATAGCTGCACCATGTAATGTGCAATGTAGGCTCCACAGCTAGTCGAATTAGACTGTCTCGGGAGGGCTTTAATGCTTAAAAACTCAAGTCTGAACTTGGCTGGTGGAGCAGCAGCAACTCTCATCTCGAAATAATATCCGGCCTATACTAGAAGAGAAGGCAACATCCTACAAATTGGATCCATCAACTCGATCCTCTGTGCCTTCACCACTTTATCCCTTGCTGGCCTTGGATCATATGGAGTGACCTTCGCCTTCTTTGGCGAGATCCGTAGGAGTACCCAATGATCCTTGTAGCAACATGACATCAAGACCTACAAATATGTTGGAAAATATTAAATTATTTTAAAATGAAATGTAACTTCAAAATATATATATATATTTTTTATATATAGTAAATGTGTTTATTACCTCATCAATCTACCACCGGACGAGCTCATCATCATCTCCAACTCCCTTCACCCAGTCGATGAAACCATCATCGAACTTGTTGGTCTCAAGCTTCACTCGAGTGGATGCAGAGACGGAAGTGGAATAAAGTATACTTTGCAAATTGAGCAATATTTAAACGATACTATATGAATAAAAATACTTTATACACTTGATAAAAAATTAAACAAAATACTTACGTAGAGATAAGGCGGGACAATGGCAAACCTGCCCGCCATAGAGTAGGCAGCCGGATGCACCATAGTTGCCCATCGAAGCCCTCTGATGAACTGATCGACATAAGGGTCCTCCAACTCCTGAGTGCAATCTCAAATGTCTCTCAAAAAGTTCCCGTCAAAGAACTGGAATCGCTTCGTTGAGCGCCTGCCAAAAAAAAAAAAACCACAAATGTTAGAAAATATAAATGATTAATCCTACATACTAAACGACACAGTAACTTAATTATGAAGAGAAAACTAAATTGTATTAATTTAATGCAGATAAATATCTCTTCGATTCTCTCGAAGAGCAGAAACTATCCAAGCGGCTCCGGATATGGGGACTGTCCACTCCAAGAAACACGGAGCCCTTCCCTGGCACCCCTATCGAAACTGCCTCTCTCCTTTTATTTGTTCTGTGCTTCTTCTTTGGACCCCCATACTCTATATGATGAGAGGGGTCTGTGAATGGAGACATGAGGCTTGCAGCCAGGACCTTGATCCGTACCGCACGTCCTCGCTCCTGAAATAAATTGAAATCCAATTATTAGAATGTAAAGAAATTAAATTAAAGACACTTGAACAAAACATTTAAAGTAAAGAATTATTAGAATATCAATGACTTAAACTATTTTATTTTTGGCCATTTTGGTCAATAAAGTTTTTTTTTTTCAGCCTATCAAGATTGGGGAGGCTATTTCCATGTTTTCACTGTTCACTGAGGAAAAAAAAAAAGGGACTTAAGTTTCCCAAAGACAGTGAAGGCAACAAACAAACAATGAAATGAACAGTGAACGTTTTTTTAAACAGTGAAATGCCTAAATTTTTTTTTTTTAACCTCAGTGAACAGTAAAATGATGGAATATACTAAGTAACAATGAAAGTCGACAGGCCAATAATTCTTAAAATAAACTAACTAACATTGAAAATCAGTTTACGTATGAAATAATCAAAAACAAGGAAATGTTTAAACTAACCTGGTCGGACTGAAGCAGGAGGACTTGCCACCTCCTTCTCATGGACATCCTCCTCCGGCTGTTATATAAAATAAATTAACTAACTACGTAAATCAGTTTAGGTATGAAATAATAAAAAATTTGAAAATGTTTAAACTAATCTGGTCGGTCGTTCGGACCTCGACTGGAGCAGGAGGACCTGCCAAACCCCTCTCACAAACATTCTCCTCCATCTGTTATATAAAATAAATTAATTAACTATGTAAATCAGTTTACGTATGAAATAATCAAAAACACGGAAATGTTTAAACTATCCTAGTTGGTAATCCAGACTTCGACTGAAGCAGGAGGATCTGCCACCTCCCTCTCATAGACATCCTCCTCCGACTGTTAGGCAAGAAAAATAGTTTTATCTCGGTAATAGATAATATTTACATAAATTTTCGTAATTAGTGATGTTTCCTTTGTGCACGTGCACAAATGGATCTGACATTGCTCTGAGTTCCTCTATTGCATCATCAGCATTCTGATACTTCATGCTTGTCAAGCGAAGCCCATCTTTCTTTTGCACGAATGTTTTTCCTTTTAATACTAGATAGGATTATCCGACATATCCCTTCTGTTTCAACTTTTGTCAAAGCCTTCCACAATAGGCTGTTTTGGATATTGACTTCCTCTCTCTTATGTTTGTCATCCCCATGGTGACAGGAGCCATAATTACAGGTTGGCGGGTTGGATGCCACTTTCATTTCTGCCACGAGGAAAACGATAACCACGAAGCTTTCCTCCATACCAAGAGACTATTGCTCGACATGGGGAAAAGTTCCCTGGCTATTGTTGCCCTCAAGACATCAATGCAAGTGTCATCCAAAATGCTGACCTATAATTATGGCCCTTGTCACCATGCTTCGTGCCTCAGGCTAAGAAGCTAAAAAGATGGAAAGTCAATATCCAGAACAACCTATTGTGGAAGACTTTGACAAAAGTTGAGACAAAAGGCATCTGTTGGATAATCCTATCTAGTGCTAAAAGGAAAAACACCAGTGTAAAAGGAAGATGGGCTTCGCTTGGCAAGCATGAAGTATCAGAATACTGATGAGGTCGTATAGGAACTCAGAGCAATGTCGCTTATATTTGGGAACTTGGAGAGAAATAACACCACTAAGTATGGAAATTTACTTAAATATTATCTATTATTGAGATAGAACTATTACAAATCTGAACTAACTCGGGGGGTAGAGTCAACTACAAACGGAGTTGGTTTCATCTTCATCCTGCCCATGACCCGTCATCTGCTCCGACTAGTTTCAAAGAAAATACATACAATTAGAACATAATCAATAGCTTACTAATTCAAATTGTATAACATATACTAACATGATGTGAACGAGTAGATGTCTGACCACCCTGCTGGCCTAGACTCTATCGACGCTCTAGCTCATCCAGTCGCTGTAGGATAGCCGTGTGAAGAGCCAGGGCCACTTGCTCTTGCTTCTCAAAGCGGGCATCGAGAAGCTTGGCAATTCGAACATGGACCCGCTCCTCAAACTCTACCAATAGAGTCCTGACCTGGGCCATGATGTCATCGCCGGTAGGAGTAGGATGAAAGGGCCTCTGAATGCTCTCGGGAGCGTGCTATAATTTTAAACATAAATTATAATAAATATACATATTGAATTGAATGCTGGATTTTAACAAACATGAAGAGATAGATACCTAGTGGCAGTCCTCATCAGCCCCATGACCCTCCGATCTCACAGGGGATGGACGTTGCTCCTTGTCATGCTCCTTCTCGTCCCTTGGGATCTTGGATTCCCCAGTTCTTGGGGTAGGTGACTAAAAATAAAACAGACATAAAACATTAGACAAAATAAATCATCCCTATTTGATTTACAATTTACCAATTCAACTATCATTATACCAACCTCTATAATCGCAGAGGGGGGTGGCTGATATCGGACGACCTCCCAGAATGAGCTGGGTTTTGAAGCCCTCCAACAAATGGGTGGAACATACGAGAGGTCGTCAAAATCAATCCCATAAGGCATCTGGCGCTCCTGTTCTTCTGGCTCGATGTATGGTGATGATGCAGATCCCTATGTAAGTTGTAATTTAGTTTAATGACCATTTAACTTTTAAAAAGTAAAAGAAAAAAAGAATTACAAGTGGAAATGTTAATTGCTTACCATATGTAATAGCAATGCCACTGTACAAGTGGAAAGAAGGCACATTGGGTGCCGTGCAGCGTCGAGTCTAGAAGCTGTGGAAGGAGCATTAGAGCACAAATATGGGCACAAGGACGGGAAGTGGGTGACCATCCACCACTGAATTGAAAGAAAATACCATTTGCATGATGAACCAAAAGATGAATATATATCGTACGAATTTACAAAAATTTTAGATTTGAAGTCATACTAGTATCACCTAGGCATTGCCGTATAAATGCCTTTCTAAGCCTGAGACCCGTCATCAATGGCGTGCTGGAAACAATGCTGAGTCATGCTCCATCCCACGGTGCCCCAGGGAAATACCTCAGCTGCTGGCAAATCCTCGAGGATGGACCATACGTAATACGGAATGACTATAGAAGACTCACGTGTTAAGATCCAGTATCTGACAATGATGCCATAAGCAAGCTTGAGGTCATCATACTGCTACCGCGATCTAACATCCGTTGCACTAAATCTGGCAAGGGCTTGTGTCGGGGCCAATCAAGCGGGTCCCACAACCTATTACGTGCGGATGCGCTTGACAATTACCGCCCTATAATCTCCGCATCCACCCTGCCAAATCAAAGCTTGGTGATGAGGGCATACTCCTGTGGCCCTAATTGACGTAGTCTACCTTCGATGTGGAACCACATCTCATCGGGGCGGCCATCGAGGAAGTGAACCTCTTGTGTAAGAACATAAGATGCAGCACGGGCGTAAAAACGTCCGGGATAACGGGGTAGCTCCAGCATGTATTCGAATTGACCCCTCTTGAATCACTCCTCTACCCCGTGCTACCTGACCAAGTCAACCACCTCCACTATCCACGAATACTTGTAATGACAACTCATAGTCTTACAGGGAGGAATAACACAACTATACCTATAATACCATCTCCCACTAACAGGATCCATATCTCTGCAAATATAAAAAAATAAATAAATAATTCACTACATTAACAAGCATATTAAACTAAGCTTTAGTTACAACACTATATTCATCAATAAAGGGGACCCAAGATCATACTAAAACTTTACATTAGGAAATAATTTACAAAAGGAGAGAAAGAGGAAAAAAAAGAAAGAGTAATATGATAACTATAAGAGTACCAAGTTTATGTGCACCTGTGTACACCTCAAATGAAATGATGTCGTTCCACTAATCTGTTTAAGTGGAACAATGTCGTTTCATTTGAGTGCACACAAGTACACATAACCTTGATGCACATAATAGAAAACCTGTATATTTATATGTAGTAAGAGTATGATTTTGACACATCGAGTGAGAGAAGATTAATAATATATGGAGCTTTAGCTTTCAATTGTATATATTTGTCAACATTCTTGAGAAATAGTAACCTCCATTAACAAAGGGTTTTGGACATGTAAAAAAATGAATTCACAGGCTCCCATACTCAGATTACATGGAGGTTGTAAAATAAAAGATATGTAGGTCATTCTTCTTGATTGCTTAATTATAAGATATATTTGACCTTATAAAATATTCTTTGCAAGGTGATAACTATTTTGAGATTGATTTGGACATGCATAGATTCAGTTACATTTCTAGAAATGGTTTTGAAGCATCCCTTTAAACCTAAGAATACTACTAAAATGTTAATCAAAATAATGTAAGAATTTCTTTTCTCATTTCATTATGCATTTCTTCCTTATATATATATGTAGTTATTTCAATTGGATTTTGAGTGCCTTGGATATGATTAGTTCTATACTCAAAAATAATTTCTAGTAGTTTCATTTGAATAGTTATCACCGAAGGTCGGGATGATCGCACTGAAGGTCGGTTTTACAATTATAAGGTCGGGTTTAGCAGTAGAAGGTTGAAGAAAAGCTTGGAAAACTTCATAATATAATAATAATAATAAAAATTCAACGAAGGTCAATACAATCCTATCGAAGCTCGGTATTTTGGTTTGAAGGTTGGGTTTAGCAATCGAAGGTCGAAGAAAGACTTGGAAAACTTCACAATATAATGATAAAAAAATTTCAACAAAGGTCGATATAATCCTACCGAATGTCGGTTTTAGCATCCAAAGGTCGAAGAAGGACTTCTCCAACTTTGAACCTTGACAAGTCTTCCTTCGACCTTTGAACCCTAAAGTCGACCTTCAACGCATAATATCGACCTTAGGTGTGATCACCCCAACCTTCCACCAATTTAACCCAGAAAATCTAATTCCCCAAACAAATTCCAAAGTCTCAACATTTCCTCAATCATTAAAAAATCCATCCAAAAAAAGATAAAAAAAAAGGGCCAAGAGTTCAACTGAAAAAAAAAAGGAAACAGTTCAACAGAAAATCTAAACCAGTTCAATGCACACCACAACAATCTCATAAATTTCTATTTAACACTATCACTGCAAAAGCAAAGAAATTAAATGATCATTGAAGGGAAAAAAAAAACAAATTAAACGTGGCAAAAAAAAAATTTTTAAAAAAGGAAAACTTACCTGTATCTGTCAGACGGCATAGGTGACGGTGGTGGTGGTGGAGTTGAAGAAGATAATGAAGGGGAACCGGATCCCGAATCCATAAAGGAAACGAATCTGGAGTCCCAGGATTTTTGAAAAATTTTCTTCTCACATAAGGAGTTAGAGAACGATACCTGATTTGAAGATTTGCGGAGATCTGTCCTGCGGAATGGATCTGGACGTGATCTACTATGCAAAAG
>JAOXNR010052632.1:0-16026 GCA_028571225.1 Parsonsia alboflavescens | reverse complement strand
AGGAAGACAATAAATAAATAAAACACTTTATTTATTAATAAGATAATTACATGCTCTAGGGCATACTAATATAACAGATTTTACTTAGGTGGCATAACTTTGTATCATGATGTTATTTATATCATTATATAATTTACTTTTATATCTGCTTTTCGTTTAATAAATTATGTAATGTCCTTAGAATAGTTTATTTCTATGCTTAAAACGTCCCTAGTCAAGTGTTATTGAGATTAGGAAATCAATAACAATATGTGCTAATTGATGACAGTTGTCATGGATAAAAGATCTCAATCATCATATAGGTACACTTAGAGTAGTGTGTACTGGATTGACCACCATGAAATTACTTTAGGGATTGTTATATGAGTGTCTTGAGTGATTTCATTGTGATATTTATGTCTCATCTTTTGACTTGAGGTCATCAAAGATTAATGCATGAAAGATTGCATACTTTGATATTCTCAAACGTCGCTCTTAACTAAGTGGACAATAAAGGCATGTATTAAGTATGTCCTAATTTGTGTTGTAGAATGTTGAATGATCAAGATATTATTTGACCTTCTTATATAACAAGTGAGTGATGCCTAGCATTCTTGGTTCAGTGAGATTATGAAATGCATGGCTATGCTTGAATATGTAGATATGAGATATTTATCTTATTTGGTTTAGTTAATCTACTCGGGGCTGAGAGTTGAGGTACAGAACTTTATGGATATGACACATTCCATGACTTATGTTGAATTATGACTTCCTGGATAAAGAGATTAAGACATGTTATTTTATCACTGAAGGTTTTGTCTTGCCACCGACATTCTCGTGAATTAGATTGCAATAATGTGTTGCTAGACATGCTTATTGTACATGACATTAAAATGTCGTTTACATCCAATGCCAATTTTACGAAGACTTATTGGGTCACACATTCAGAACGTATTGTTTAATGTGTGATATCTCGTTTGGGATGTAAAAATAATTAGCTGAAGTTGTTTAGGCTAATTCAAGAATAGTAATTAACCTAAAATATAATTAAGAAATTAACCCCTTTTTTAATTGAGTTATTCTCTGATAGGCTGATCGTTTTGAATTCAAAGTAGAATTCAAAAAGAGAATGATTTATTATCACGAAGTCCTCTAGGGAATTTCATATTTTATGCCTCTATTTTTCTGAGCAGAGTTTTTCTCTTCAGAGTGTCTGTCTGGAAATAGAAGATTTTCAAAGAGTTAAAAAAAAAAGAAACGAGATAAAATACTAACACGATTGAATCTAGCAATTCAATCATGTCAGGTCCCTCTTCTTGGTTCGTGTGACGATCTAAGAGGGACCATTTGTGCGGATGAAGTAGAGGCAAAGTTCGGAGATCTTTGCTGGTGACCGAAAATGGCTATTTAAATCATCTTATGCATGATATTCTTAAAAATGGTATTTACTGACCCTCTCTAGGATTCCCTCCAATCGATATATGTTTGTGGCCTTCTCTCCAGGTCCCGACCTCTATAATGAATGAGGTTTTTACCATGTCCACTAGCTTCATTGGAATCTAATGATACCATTTGTAGGCATCTAAGAAACATAGCCATTGATAACCAGTTGTTGAGTCTACCATTTGATCGATGCTTGGGAGTGGGTATGAGTTTTTCTGACAATATTTATTCAGTGTGGTGAAATCCACACATATTCTCCATGTCTCTTGCATTTTTTGGCACAACCACTGGATTGGCAAGCAATTCTAGGTACACGACCTCTTTCTTTATTCCAGCGTTAATAAGAGCTTGGACTTCTCGAGCTATGACTTCATTTCCTTCTGGGACGAAAGTTCTTTTCTTTTACCTTATTAGTTTGACTCCTGGTCCGAGGCCGACACTATGCTCTGCTATCCTACTATCAATTCCTTCGAGGTCAGTAGGTCGCCAAACGAAGATTTCCAAGTCTTTTTGAAGGGAGTCGATGAGCTTCCCTTTGATCTCGCAAGGCAGAAGTTCGCCTATCTGGATCCCTTTCTCAGGGAATTTCGAGTTGAGAAAAACTTTTTCTCCCTCGCTAGTAGCCTGGATTCTGAAGTCATCATTCCCCTTAGGGAGGTCGATGAAATCCTCCTGCTCAGACATTGCCGAGGTCTCAACATAGCTTTCGAAGATGTAGCATTATGCAACTGTCTATCTGTCTCCTTCTACGATGATTCAGCTTTCTCTGGCCTAGATCCTCATGCAATAGCTCAGAAAGGAGATCTTAGCTTTCAGGTCCTTGGCAACTCTCCTTCCTAGAATTGCATTGTAGGTTCCTAGTGCATCAACCACCAGCCAATCCATGACCTCTATACTCCCCCTATCATGCACATAGACCACAGTTGGAACCGATTTAATCTCCCCTCCTTTGCATAGGTTGTGCTACCCCTAAAGCTGGTCAAAGCAGTGTCTAAAATGCCTTTTTATACACGACATTCACTGCACTACCGGTGTCAACCCTTTATCTTACATACTAGGAAAGTCCTAATCTGGAATGACACTGTTAGGGGGTCAGAGTCTTCTCCCCGAGCTCACTTCAACCTCTTTTCGATGGAGTTAATCTCTAAAACTAGAGGTCGTTGGTGGTTCGCGACAGGAGGTGGATTTGCAAGACCTATAACAACCTCCCAATTTCTTTCTTGAGGTGGAAGCAATCCTCTGTAAGATGACCATGATCCATATGGTAGTGGCAGAACTTTGTTGTGTCTCTCCTTTCTGAAGGAGTTTTAAGAAGTCTTGATGGCTTTAAGAGACCCTTCTATTCCATGAAAACTAGTATTTCTGCCCTTGAGGTCGTCAAGGGAGTTTTCATTCGGTCAAATTCGTCTTCCTTTTCTTGTCTGAAGATCCTCCCTTTGAATGAGATCCTTCCTATCTCGTTTTGATGACTGTGGGCTTTTTGGTGGCCCTTGGTCTTTTTCTCAATAGTCGAGGTGAATCCAAGAATCTTTTCCTAGATTGCCGTTTCTTCAGTTTTTATTAACTTTTCGAGGAGTGTTTGTAGCTCCTTGATGGTCTTCACTGGATTTTTTGCCAGCCTAAGAGGTACGTACCCCTCTTTCAGTCCATGTTTAAAGGCAGTGATGTAGATAGCATCATTTTTCTGCTTAATTTCTACTGCCTTGTTGTCAAAACGATTGTAACAACATTTGGTACTTTTCACACCTTTTGCTGCTTCAATAGTTCTTCAAGAACAGCTTCTTCGGTTGTGTCCAGCTTGAGATACTTACTTCTAGAACTCCCTTAAACCATGTCTGTACTTTCTTGGTCAGCGTGGACCAAAAAGTTCGACATTTGACATGATCAGGGTACTCAAACATTTCTATGTAGGAAATGTATTCAGCTATATGTTGTAGAGGTCCCCTATGCTGTCATACTTTGCCTCAACTTGTGGTCTTTTGAGTCATCCTGATGGCATTCGAGCAATACTGATACAATGGATAAATGGTGAGGGCTCCGATAGGTCCACATTGCTCTGTATCTCCTATTCCTATTCTTCTCCTGATTTGCTAGGAGAGTCCTTCTCCTCAGTGGATTCAGGGCTACCTCTTCAGCGTTGCTGCCTGTTCTTTCGATCAGGCTACGTCAAGGAGGTATCCTTCCCCCAGGAAGAGTTCTTAGCGAGTTTCCCTGCTCGTCAAAAATAGTTTCTTATCATTGGCCTCAGGAGATTGCCACTCTATTGAGCCTATCCCTCAGGTCGTAACCTCTTCCATTGCATAGGGTTTCTCTTAGGTCGACCACCGGCAGGGCTCTTTTGTCTTGTGATCTTTCATGTGCACGTCCTGCCTCTTGACCTTCCACACTGGGCCGGAGGTTATTCCTTGTTTCTAAAGGAAGAGGTTGGTCAAGCTGTGTGCAAACCCCTTGATCTCGTGGTAATTGTGTTTCCCTCTAAGATGGAGCAGGGCTATGCCCCGTTAACATGTAATCTCTTTTTCCCGAGATTCCTTCTAGGGTAACCACCATGCGTTCTAAGAGGTCTGTTGGAACAGACATTCGACTTCCCCCTGATCTCTGTGGTCTAGGGTTATTGCCATTGTCATTCTAATTAAGGTGTCCCTAATCTCTCCTTTCATGCACAGGTGGGTGATCTACCGAGACCCTTCTAGATGATCTAGACCTTGTCGGTCTCGACTGTTCTTGCTGATTGACTAACCCATATTGTTATTGTCTTCTATCGAGACCGGGTCTTCGGGCACTGCTTCACCAATACGCAATTGTATTCTACTGGCTAAACACATGTTGGTTGCAATCAGGTCTTCACAATCCTTATTTGTTTTATTTTGTGTATATGGAAGAAAGCTAGACTTAGAGTGTTCGTCCCATAGACGGTGCCAGAATTGTTGGAGCTTGGAAATTATCTTCGAGTCACCCCGAATAGTGATGACGACTGCAATCACAACCAAAAGGGGAAAAAATTAGATCACCGGCTTGGGCTGTCTCCTTGAGGATAGCTCTGATGCCTTAGTCAGTATTCTGAGAGAATAATCTTTGAGTAAATCAGCTCAATCTATTTGTGAACAATGTGTGATTCAATAATATATACCGAACAATAGGTTAGATTGTTGGTAGTGGCTCTTTGATTACATGAAAGTAGGTAATTAGGATAATTGTGCAATCATATGGTATCTCGTTAATTGCTCCTAGAATCATGGAGTTTCAATAAGTTGGGATACCTTGCTATGCACGTCTTTGGTCGAGAGCTACAAGCACGTTAATGACTTTTAAACCTACTTCGCGAACTGCCAATGAATGTCGAAGGTGTCAACCATCCCTTTTAAAAGGTTGTGATGAGTGATTATAGGTTCATAGCATCTTTCAAGAGTCATAAACATTTAGTCATGGCATGGAAGATGTATGAGATGGATTGGAGCTCACCGAGTCAAAGGTCTCAGTACGGTGAGACTTCTTCTAAGCTCATTTTATGGTCAGTGACCTGGCAGGATAGGAAGACGTCACTGCCCTACTTTCCACTTAATTTTTGATTCGAACTTTTAGGTATTCGGGTCGGTGCTTAGGTCCGTTTGGGTCGGCTCGTTTGGGTTGTACCCTTTTCTCCCATCAACCTCAATTGTCAAACCTTTTTTAGGTTTTCCCCAAAAACACTTTATTACTCCACTCCTATACCCATTTTAAAACCCATTGATTGTATTAACACTAATCACAACTTATAATATAGAAAGGAGGAAAGAAAGGATACACAAGATAGCATTTAATTTAAGGATAATAATAAGGGTAATACTGTCCAGAAAAGGTATTGTTATGATTACTATAATCCATCTGGTGAAGTAATCTTTTGTTATAAAAGAGAGAGTACACCTACAGCGAATGTTATTTTACTGACAAATAGTATAAGACAAATGCTATCAAAAAAAAAATATCATCAAAAATCGGTGCCGTAATATGAAAATTAAAATAACAAAATTAGAAATTAAAAAATGGAATCCGAAAAAAAAAAAAAAAACAACTCACAGCTAGTTTAGAAAGAAAGAAGTGGAGAGAAGAGAAGACATTTGGAGAGAGAAAACAAACAAATAATTTTGTTTTTGAGTTTAAATGGGAGAGAAAAGAAAGAGGACTAAAGGGATGAAAGCCCCTCATAGGGTAGATTTAAGATCATTGCAAAAGTAGAGAGAATTGGAGAGCCAAGAAGAGGAAGTTTTATCCTTTCATGGACATTTGAGTGGGTGGAGTGGTGAGTGTGTAGAACATAGGTCTTGAGTTTGAATCCCACAAACACCGTCCTTATTTAAAAAGAACAAGAAGTTTTTATAATGACTATTTTGTCCATAGCTTAAATATATTGGAAGGCTTAACCATCAAGGTGGACATCAAACTTGTCACTTTTTTAAAAAAACAAAATAAAATTTAACCATTATAAAATATGATAAAAAATCAATTTAACCATTAAAGATTGTGTTTTTTGACAATTTGGCCACTTAACGGTGGCCCAAAATCCTGTTTGATATGCTCTCCTTCAAAGGTGCATGAATCAAATTCAAAACACATTATGAATATGTGTTGGATGTCCAACTAATGGAGCTCGGAAACGATCCCTAGATCACCCAAAACTGTGATGACTCCTGCAATCGCAACCTCAAAAGGAAAATTAGATCACCGGAGTGGGCTGTTGCCCTGAGGACAGCTCCGATGCCTAAGTCAGTATTCTAAGAGAGTCATCTTGGAGTAAATCAACTCAATCTGTCTGTGAACAGTGTGTGATTTGATCATATATCAAATAATAGGTTACCTCCTTGATCATAACTCTTCAATTACATGAAAGTAGGCAAATAGGATTATTGTGAGATCGTATCGTATCCCTCCAATTGCTCCTAGAATCGTGGAGTTTCCCTAAGTTAGGATACCTTGCCATGCACGTCTCTAGTCGAGAGCTACAAGCTCGTTAATGACCTTTAAACCAGCTTTGCGACCTGCTTGTGAATGCCGAAGGTCTCGACTATTCTCTTTAGGAGGTCGTGATGAGTGATTACAGGTTCATAGAATGCGTTATGAGTCGTAGACATTTAGTGATGGCATGGAAGATGTATTAGGCTAATTGGATCTCACCGGGTTGAAGGTTGTGGTCTATTTATTCAGACTTGTGATTCAGACTTCTATTTATTCAGGTCAGGGATCGATCGGTTCATCCGGTTCGTACTCATTTCTCCCATCATTACCATCTTTAAGTCCCAACCTTTGATGGGTCATGCCGTTTTCTGTAATGACTAGTTTTAGGGGTGACATGCCTCATCAGTTGTTAGCAATTACCTCGGTTAAAACATACCGAATCCTTTCCAACCCAAAGGACTCCTTCTTACATATAACTTAGGAAGCTTATGAAGATTTTAGGATTTACCAAAAACTTTCTCTTGCAAACAGAATCTCTCTTCTACAACATCAACTTGAACTGCAACTTTCTCACATAACTTCTGCAAACCTCTTTTTCTTTTCTGTCCAACGAACTCTTCAGAAATTAGAACACTTCCCCTCTCAGTTTTGCAAGAACCAACGAGTGAGTTTTCTTTTCTCTTTCTCTAGGATTAAATATGTCTTCGGAATCTTTTGCCCAATCGTCTTCCTCTACCTAGTCATCTACTTCTAGTACCCTTTCTCTCTGTACAGGAGAGATTCTATGTCCCTCCCTTCTGTAAATCCTGAGAATGAGGTGTATTATTTGCCTCCCATTACAACTAGCGCTCCCTATGTCAATAGTAAAGTCTACCACCCTTCTGAACTAGAGGTCTTCTCTCTTTCTTCCTCTTTAGGTCCCTCAAAAATTTTTCAAATTGGTAGGGAGTGGGGCCTAAATAGAGAAGACATAGCCATCGCTCGGGAGTCCAAGCATCCCAACAATCGTCGTGTTGCTTATATAGTCCTACACTTAACTAACCTCAGGGGAGGCATTCTCCAGCCATGCTTGGATCCTCTATTTTTCAATATAGTCCACTTCTTGGACTTTCCAATAGCACATCCTTTTTTCCTCATGTTGTGCAACCCATTATTAGGTTCATAATGACCTGCTATCTTTATAGAGTTCCAATTTCTCTTGACCTTTTTAGGTGCTCCTTTAAGGTAGGTGTTTCTACAGCCCCAAATAACACCTGCTTGGGGTACCTCCAATTCAACAATAGGTATAAATTACTAGGTCACTACTAATCTCCTAGCGGCACTTGGAAGGATTGTTTTCTTTTTACCAAACTTCCAAAAATCTTGTCCGGTCTGAGCCCTACCCGGATTGGAATTTGAATAAAACCTTCTATAATGGTCTCCCTACTATTGTCGACTTGGCCCATTCCAGTGTTGAGAAGGTCGGGCCGACTTAGTGAATTTGGCCAGTACCTTTCCTCCATTCTGCTTAATTGGGAAGTCTAACAAACCTCGACCTTCTCACTTTTAGGAGAACTATGGGAATTCTTCCCACTAGTGGGAAATTTCTTCATTTTTTAGCTTTCAATAAATTTCCTTCAAATTTTCTGCATGCTAACATCTCTTAGTTTAAATTGATTTGGCAGCAATGAGGACTGCATGGTTATTGAACTCCTCTACCTGCTCACAGCAAGGTTTGCAGGGAAGGTTGCTGTTCTTCCGAGCTCCCGCCAACATCCCTAGTGATGCTGCTAGTACTTCATCCGCTACTCTGGCTGCTGCTTCGGACACTGGGGAGTCCTTTTTCAAGATCCCCATTGCCCAATCCCGAACAAAAAAGGTGACAATGGCAAGCCAGACCCGGAATGAAACAAAGAGAAATGCTGAGGCTACAGCTTTGCGGGCATCCGAGATACTTGCAAAGATTGTGATCTCTTCTTCTCCTTCCCCCCAATCCCTCCAACGAGGGAAGGAGCTCCCCTCGACCTTTTCTAGCAAGGGGAGGGCCCATGCGACCTCTAAGTAGGGGTGGGAATTAGTGGCTGCGCCATCGAGAAGGTTGTAGAGACTTTATCCTTGGCCTCTCATTCTAATGAGGGACTGCAAGATGGGTCCCCGACCACGCAATGGAGTCTTCAGACTCCCTATTCTAGTGGGCACACTCCCAATCCTTTCTAATTTAGTGTGTGCCTCCTGTTGATCGAGACATCTACCGGTAGCTCATTATGACAAGCTGGACCAATACACGGCCTCTCTCCATATTGCAGTAAGCTCTTTTAATTTTTGTATTCTTGTAGTCTTTCCGTGTCAATTCTTCTGAGTCCTGACCTTTTTTTTTATTTTAAGAATTATGTCTTCTTGGGTGAGCAACTAAGAAGACAAGTGGAGAGAGTGAAGAAGGATCAGGAGTTCTTTACCATGATCACAGAGCTTCAAGACAAGAAAGCTCATTTTGAAAAGGAAACCTTGGAGCTCACCTTAGCTGCTAAGCTCAAGCCAATTATATTGCTATTCAAACTCTCCACCAATAGAGTGAGAAGAAATTATCAACTACTTGAGCTTAGATCCTTCATTTGTCCTCTGCAATAGATATTGCTATGAAAGGGGCGAAGAACTGATTTTAATGGGCGAACAACATAGAGATCGCATCACCGACTTGGAGGCTCAGCTCGCGGACTACAATGCGCTTTGTAAAGAGGACGACAACCTTTCTCTGACCAAGATAGAATCGATTCCCCCCTTCCAAGATTATGTGGAGTCCTTACTATGACCTCAGCTATTTAGGCTCTATGTCCATGTAATCAACAAGCTGCTCCTCAATGCGGACTTCAAGACAGATTCGATTGTCCACGAGGAGCTATATCATCCAGATGTAGTAGCTCCTCTTCCTTGGATGAAAAGAGGTCTAGATTAGACCTCATAGATGGAGGTTGCTGCAGCTGAAGTCTAGTGCAGGTCGGTCAAGTAGGTGAGCGTATAAAAAGAGGAAGCGAAAGGTCCTCTAGACCAAACAGCTGAAGCTCCGACCACCGAAAGGATGATCCATGATGTTCCCTCTTTGTTGATGGCTACTCCTCAATGTAAAATCATCTATAACTATGGAGACTTAATTAGGTATTACAATTTTTATCCCCAACCTATTAGGAACCAAAAACCATAGTTCATTCCTTTTAAATTGTTGCAATTCATCTTGCATAGCACCAACCCAATGTTCATCTAGCAAGGCTTCTTTAACATTCTTTGGTTCAATCAAAGATGTGTAACATACGTAATTCATCATATCTCAGTAATTCACCCTTAGATTATTTCTTATTCTCTCAGAATCTCAAATAGCACCAATCACAGCTTCTTTGGGATGATAGAGTTTAATTCTAGACGAGGGCTCTTTCACTATTGCAACTTCCGATTCAGTTGCATCAGTATTTGTATCTACAACATTCTCAACTAAACTTTTATAATCCAAATCAGCTATTTGTTTTACTACAATTTTCTGAACCTTGAACCTTAGAACCAAATTTAACGATAGATTCATCTTCATCATCCGATTGTTGTTTGTGACTAAAACCATCATAATTATCAACAATAATCATTTATAAATTCCATCACAGTTTTAGTCCTCTTATTATAGACTCTATATGCTCTACTATTTGCAGCATAACCATGAAAGAAAAATTCATCACTCTTGGAATCAAATTTACCCAAATAATCTCAATCATTCAAAATATGACATCTACTTCCAAAAAAATGAATACACTTCAAATTTGGTTTCTTACCTCACCAAATTTCATAAGGAGTCTTCTCAAGTGTAACGTAACTAGATGTGTTTAACACAAAATCCGAAAGAAACTCCTTATTTGCAGTCATATGACGAGAACATTCGCTATTCATATACCAAGTGCTGTCAATGCAAGTTTTCAAGGCATAATGTACTATAAGAGCTTTATTTGTCTCCTTCTTGATCCATATCCATTTGCCTTTCAATTTTTCAGAACTTTGATACCTTCTACTATAGCATCTCCTTCTAATTTGACTAGTTTTACTGCAGTAAAAGTAGGTTGGTAAGTACTTCTTCAATTTTTGCTTGGACGTAACACTATTCAATGTTGTCACACCAAGACGTTCCTCTGTTGCAGCTTGATTACCAACGCAGTCCCATCACCATGAGGTTTACAAAATTATAACACTTCTTGAAGCTTGATTTTCCCAGTATTCAACTTGTAAATCTGATTTTCAACATCGTTCAACTTGCTTTCAGTAGCATCAAACTTCACTTGTTTTGTCATAGATTACTGTAATGTTGCAACTTTTTCCTACAATGCAGCTCTCGCAGTAGTTACAACATTATGATCCTTCTTGAATAACAAATACTTCTTTGACAAAGGAGTCCATTGATCGCACGGTTGATTATAAACTTCTTGCAGTGATTCACCAACTGAAGATGTCTCAGACTGAACAAAATTGCCCCCATCAGAATTACTTTGAACTTCACCTGAGTCATCAATTGTAACATTTGCAGTGAATGCAAAAAAATTACTTACTTCGTCATCTTTGTCATTTTCTTCATTATCTCCATCACTGTCACTCAAAGTTATATTGTATGATTTTTCATTCTTTTCATTTCTAAGAGTGCTAGCACATTCAGCTTTGTTGTGTCCATAGCCCTTACATTCATGGCATTGATCCAAGTCTCTTGGATCCTTCTTATCCTCATCTCGTTGAATAGACTTGGATTCTAAATTCTTCGACTTCTTCTTAAAATTTGCCTTCAACGAATCTTTGTTTGACTTCTTCAGATTGAGATTCTTCTTCATAAGAAACTTCTTGAACTTCCTGGCTATCAAGGCTATTTGATTATGATCAGCATCTAACACATCCGAAGATGCAACATCGGCTTTAAGTGCAATACATTTGCTCTTCTTGTTATCAAAATGATTTATCTCATAGGCTTGCAAAGAACCTATCAACTTATCTAGAGGCATCTTCGAAATATCTTTTGCCTCTTCAATAGCTGTTACCTAGCCTCTAAATCTTGGGGGTAAAGATCTCAAGATCTTCTTTACTTGTTTGGTTTCTGACCAAGGTTCACTAATGAGGACATCAGCGAACCGACCCAATCTAAGGATGTCACAGACCAATAGAACCAGGATAGTGATCTGCATGATGCTTCGGTTCAGAAGTAGATTGCTTCGGTTCTTACAAGCTTGGATCATCAGGCCACTATAGTCAGGCCCATCCCAGTGAAGGCTATAGTAGTCCACAGGTCCAAACGGCATCAGGCCTAACTGAATTAAGGTTTTGTTGCTTAGTTAGGGTTTAGTTGCTTTAATTGGGGTTATTTCTGTCTTTTCAATTTTATGTTTCTTAGTTATTGTTTATTAAGTGGGAGTTTTTTTGGTAATTGGATATTAGACTGGTTATCGGAATTCCTCTTAATTGTCGAAATGGAGAAAATGAAACTTTCCTCTATTTTTGCATTGACTTGAATTGAAAATTAAACTAGGCTTTATTCGAGAGTGAACACGGAGAACATCCAATCCTTAGTCTCGTCAAGTTTTAGAACCAACTTCAACGAATTCTGTTTCTGACTGAGCAGATCATTCACGAGCTGCAGACAATCTAAAATTGTCCTACATCAACTTGCTATTGGAGCCTTAATTCACTTATTTTGTTTTTCACCGTCACCGTCACCACCAAATCCTTTCGAAAATTTCTATCAGAATTGACCGAAACAAGGAAGACCCTTCTCTTTGTGATGTTGTGGCAGCATAACAGCAGCTGATAGAGGTGCTACAGGCCATGATGGCACCATTAGAAGCTCCAAATCGTGTTCAACCATGACAACAATGTGGCGGTGTCGATGGTTATGGGAAGAGAATGTTGGCAATTTTGATGATCCACCAATTCAAAGAGGGCAGCGACATCACTGTCACTTGGTTCCTCCAAGAGAACATGAATGCCAGTTGTATCAAAAGGTAAATCTGAATAGATGGGAGGCTGGATTTTGAGTTGAAATTCCAGAGTTCAAGGGAGGATTGACTCCGAATGAGTATGTAGACTGGACCCTACAGATGGATGATGTCTTTAGCCTGAAAGAGGTGCCCTATAGGCTACAGGTGGACAAGCAAGTCCTGCTTGTCATCATTTCGTTTAGAGATAGGGCTGCAGCATGGTGGCATGCATAGCACTATAGGCTATACATGGATGGGAGGCCGCCAATTGCATCATGGGCAGCTTTGAAACAGGAGATGAATGGGGAGTTTTTGTCATCAAGCCATCATCGGGCTTTGTATGCGAAATTTCATGGGTTAACGCAAGGTTTTCGCAGAGTTGAGAAGTGGCAAGAAACCGGTTGGTAGAGGTGGAGCCGAGGTTGGTAGCCATGTACTTGCATGGTTTGAGGCTACCAATTCAGGATGCTTTGTCTATTCACTGAATTGATAGTGTGGGAGATGCACACATGAAGGCACAAGCTGTGGAGAGAAGCTTGATGCGAAATTGGGGATTTCAGGCACGAGAAAGTTTTAGGCCAAATCAGTCTAGTGGCAGTAGTAGGGTTGTGCCTCTAGCAGGGTAACAAATGAATGTCACGTTTCCACCAAGAGCTCCCATGCCAAATGTTGCTTCAAGTTGCCTGCAGAAAATAGGAAATAACTAAGCCAACATTTGTTGTCATGGGTGTCACAACCTTGGGCATTACGCCAATAAGTGCCCTAAGACCCGAGATTAGTTGGACATGGATGAGTATCTAAAGGAGGAGTATGTCGAAGGGTTTCCACAAGATGAGTAGTACACAGAAGATGATATGTGAGTGATACATCTAGGGAGAGAGTCTGGTCATGCGAATTATGTCCCTAAAGCCAAAGTTGAATGAAGATTGGCGTCGACACAACATCTTTACAACAAAGTGCTTGTGGCCGGAAAGACTTGCAGGGTGATCTTCGACTCCAAGAGTTGGGAGAATGTGATTACTAAAGAAGTTGTGAGGAAATTGGGATTGGTAACTGAACTCCACCCTCTTCCTCAACGAAGATTCGAACATCCAAGTCAATCGTCGCTATAGAGTACATTTGACCTTCGGACCAAAGTAGGAGGTGACGATGACGGCAAATGTTCTTCCTATGGATGCGACGCACATCATCTTGGGTCGGCCATGGCAGTTTGACTGTAGGCCAGTGTACAACGGGTAAACCCATATGTACATGTTGCGGTCGAAGGGAAGAAAAGAGATCACTTCAGGATGCAACTGGATAGAAAGCCTTGATTTTCTTGCCAAGCAAAGAGTATGAGGTGAGCTTAGAATTGGAAGAAGTCTGTTTTTCTATGATAAGCAAAGCTGAGAGTTTCAACCAGGATGAGGAGCAGAAGCCGAAAGTTCCACAGGAGTTGGCATCGGTATTGGAAAGCCTTCGAGATGCTGTGCCAAATGAACTTCCTACTGGATTACCGCCCCTTCAAGACTTCTAGCACGACATTGACTTAATTCCAAAACCCGTGTTGCCAAATAAAGCTCAATACAGGATGACGCTGCAACAGCATGAGGAGTTGAAGAGGCAGGTCCATGATTTTTTGGACAAAGGCTTCGTACGGGAGAGTATTAGCCCATGTGCGGTGCTAGCTCTTTTGGTGCCGAAGAAGGATGGGTCGTGGAGGATTTGTGTTGAGAGCTGAGCGATGAATAGAATTACTATGAAGTACAGATTTAACATTCCAAGGCTAGACGACATGCTTGAACAATTGAGTGGAGCTACGGTGTTCATGAAGATCGATTTGAATAGTGGTTATCATCAAATCCAAATGAAGCCGGGAGATGAGTGGAAGACAGCTTTCAAGACTAAGGAAGGGCTATATGAATGGTTGGTGATGTCATTAAGGTTGTCAAATGCACCGAGCACTTTCATTTGAGTGACGAATCAGGTGTTGAGACCGTTCCTCAACTCTTTTGTTGTTGTGTATTTTGATGACATTTTGATTTATAGCAAGACAGTAGACTAGCATGTTGATTATGTTGCTCAAGTCCTAACAGTGTTGCGTGAGAACCAACTGTTTGCTAACCCAGAAAAGTGCATTTGGATGGTCGATATGCTCATATTTGATGTGATCGGAGATGGGGTTCTACCAGATGAGAGCAAGGTGCAAGCAATTGTGGAGTGGCCATCACCTACATTTGTGACCGAACTTAGATTCTGCTTGGGTCTTGCTGGATTCGATCGGAGATTCTTGAAGAGGTATAGTGAGACAGCTGCCCCTTTGACGAATCTGCGGAAGATGGAAAAGATCGGATGGAGTGATGCCGCAAAGGAGGCATTTGACGAGCTCAAGGACAAATTGACACATGCACCATTTCTAGTTCTTTCAGATTTTGACAAGGTTTTCGATGTCGATTGTTATGCTTCAAAGACGGGATTGGGGCAGTACTTACCCCTAATTTTCGAAATCCTTCATTTTACTAGCAAATGTTGCAATAGTGTCTTCTTCCAACATTCGCAATTGTTCGAACTTGGTGTCAAGTTGTTGCAACTTTGAATTCTTGCCCAAATTAGTTCCTTCATGAACAGTTTTACAAATATCCCATGCCAACTTTGCATATTCACATTGAGAAATGTGGCGAAATTGATCAGAATCAACAACACCAAATATAGAATTTAATGCCTTAGAATTTCCTATAGACATTTTCAATTCAAATTCTGACCATTCTTAATTAGTTTAGGAACAGATTCATCAGTAACAGTAGGTACAACCCATCCTCTAGTTATAACAGTCCAAGCAAATTCATCTTATGTATGAATGTGAACTCTCATGCCAACTTTCCAGAAAAGATAGTTACCTTCATCAAGAAATGGAGATCTACTAGATGATTGGTCTTTCTTAAGTGTACTTATCTTGAACACAATCTTCAAACCATGATCTCACAATTATGTTTGCTATAACAGTTGTGACCAAAGCTCTAATACTAATTGAAATAACAATGAAGACTGTATTTACTATACTATCAGTTCGTCTTGAAATCACGTTGAATGTTGTAACTCAATCAAATAGAATTAAATAGATAGAAATTAAAAATGAAGACACAAACACATTTGTTAACGCAGTTCGACCAACTCCTTGCCTACTCTGTGGGTCCCTCACCTAGATTATATTATTTTATAATTCCGATTACAACAAGAAACTCCAATGCAACCAACACCAATTTTTTGATAACAATTACAAAAGATTTCATGCAATAAAAACCCCAAGCCACTTGAGATGGATGAATGGGTTCAATCTTGCACTGATTTCCTGGCCACAAGGAAATCAATAACTAACTTTTCTCCAAAGTTAATTTCTGCCTCTAGCCTTAGAAGATGCAACTTTCAATCAAGTCGTAACACCTTTTGCAAATGTCTCTCCTTTAAATTTTCAGAAAATCTTGATTAGATAAAGAATGAAAATTTGATCCTATCATCTTCTGGAGAGGAATAAGATCTCTAGCTAAAATGCTTTGATAATTGGACACTAGATATTTTTCCTCATCAAGGAGATAATCAAGTTCATGGACATGAGTGATCTTGGGACAAAACCTAAACAGTCTATTTTATAAAGGACCATATCCAGTTAAGTTTCAATTAAGAACAAAACCTGAATAGTCTGCTCAATAGATGACCATTTCCATGTTTC